>JASZXU010000506.1:0-19728 GCA_035521515.1 Phenoliferia sp. Uapishka_3 | reverse complement strand
CTTTCTTTTTCTTCCTTTTCTTTCTTTTTCCTCCCACTACATCCACCGGAAAACCGTTCAAGACGGGAATTCATGAGTCGCCATCTAGATCGGCGGGCCAGGCCTAGTAGGTACGCGTTGATTCCCTTACAGATCGAATCCCACTAAATCGAGGTGTCGGTCAGGGTGACGGGCTCTCGTGCCCCACTTACCTCATCTCTTTCCAGCCATTTATCGACGCCCTAATCCTCCGCGCCATCTCCTCCATGATTGTCAAATCTCCACTCTCTCTCCCCTCCTTATCAACCCTCACTGCGCTCTCATTTGCCGACGACGTCATCTGCGCAATCACCAGCCCCACCGCCCAACGACTTCTCACGATTTTGGCAGCAGAGTGGAAATCCGCCAGCGGCGGAAGCCTCATGGTGGAAAAGTCCCGCCAGCTGCTGATGAACGAAAAGGCCGGAAGCACACTCCGCTTCCCAAACGTCGAGGAATGGACCCAGGACGAAATTTGGGTCTGGGTCGGATTTCCCTTCTCTTTCGGCACGGACTTAGCGCCCTACTGGGACGCGCGACTCGCAAAACTCAAACAGAAGATCGGCCACGGGGCGACTTTTCATTTCTCCCAACGCTCTCGAATTCAATACATCAATACACGCATCTACGCAACGTTCCACCACGTGATGGGCGCTTTCGCGCCACCACTTGCCTTCTTGAAGGTGATCCAGGCGGCGGCGAGGAGGTTCATCTGGATGTACGGACGACCTCGGGTATCGAAAGACGTTCTGTGTGAGCCACGCGCAGCAGGAGGCCTTGCTCTAGTGGACCTGGATGTCCTAAATCGCGATGGGAGGCTTGATTTCTGGGACCGGCTTGTGGAGGGAACGCGTATGTGGACCGGTATTGCTCGGCACTCGCTGGCACATTACACAAATTCTCTTCATTCTCCTTTTCAACTTATCTGTTTAGCTAACCCTGTTTCTATATCTGACCCCTTCCTCAAATCTGCACTCTCCATTTTGATAGCAAATCCACCCCTCATCCAACCTACAATCCCACTCCGACAACTCCTCACCATCCCACCCTCTTACCCACTACTACTCGACACACCTGACCACCACCTTCGACACCTCAAAAAAATCTCTTCCTTCTCCGACCTATACCATCACAAGCCATCGCTCGCCACCCCATCCCCACTTTTCTCCACTTTCTCCGACGCCGCCACCTCCGCACTCTCACCTAGCCCCATCCACTACGCACGACTCGCCCTAAACTCCTCATCCTTCATCGACCCCGCCCTTCAAATACGCTTCAAGCACATCCTCCATTTTGGTCCGCCACTCGAACTGCCGCCACCCGAGCCGCCCGACTCTCTTTCCGTTTTGATTTTACTCCCACCTCCACTCGAACATTTTCTCCCTGTTAAATGCTTTGCTAATCCGATAAATTCTCCTCCCACAGGGTTCTGGGCTTCGATTTGGACCCCACCTACGCCGATGAGAGCAGCAGAGGAACTTTGGAGGATTGGACATGGACAGGCGACAACGGAAATCCAGAGGCACCACTACGACGTCCTCACACCCCCCACCTGCACACTCTGCCCCAACACTACAGACACCCAAGCACATCGATTCTTCCTGTGCCCTCTCGCCTCCGGCGCCTGGGACCTCCTTCTTCCGTCGCTAGGCCGCATCCTTGGCAGCGAACTCCCTACATCGGCTCGAAAACCCTACGAAATCTTCTTTGGCTTCCCATCCATCTCCGCCACACTCAAACTCGATGTGGAAGAAGAACTCGAAATCCTACACAACCTTCGCGCACTCCGTGCCATCACACTCGACGAAATCCAATCGTGCCGTTACCACCTCCGCATCCACCCTACCTACGTCCCGTCCTCGTCATCCATCGTCCTCAAGTCCACTCGTCGCTACGCTGCTCTCCGCTCGCGCCTCTAGGCGGTTCTTCTCTCGAACTCGGTTCCCTTTCGAACTTCCCCACCACTACACCTCGATTATCTCTTCGCTCACCTTGCTTTAAATTTCCATATACATGCGGTGCTCGGCCGTCCAATTCCCTTCGAGCGGGCTTAGTGGTTTGGGGGATAGCTCCTTGTCCCAGTCCCACACTTTAGGTTCACGTAGCCTTTGTAGTCATTTGATGATTTGCCCTGTTAATTTCCATACCCGGTACACAACAAAAAAAAAAGGTCTGCGGTACGCGACCGGTTTGCGTCCTCTCAACCACACCCACGGCATCCCATTGCTTCACCAACCGCATGCAGGACACTGGTATACCAAGCAAGCAGCTTCAAGCACCTTGCAACGCACACCGAAGCTGAAGGGCTGAAACTTCCGGCGGACCTTCGCCCTCGCAAGGTACAGTCGTTGCTGTGCAGCTGCTGGATTACCAATGGTTGCAAACACACCATCTACCCCTACATAAGCATGAAGCCGGCACGCACTTTTCACACATCGAAGGAACGGGACAGCATGTTGAATCGAGACCAACGAGTTGTGACAGTGACCACTCGCGTCCGAGACCCCTTGCCCCTTTCACACGCGCCGTCTCCGGGGCTTCAGACTCTATACTGACTGAATACTGACTGAATGAAGTGGCTCAAGACGCCAAGCTTAGGTGTGGCGGTGCTCGCAGCTGGAGTATCGACTCGAGCATCAGGCCCAGGGTGACGTCTCAGGTTGTGCCGCGAAGGAAATTTTGCGCGAAAGGGCACCATCGCGAGCAGGGCAGATTATGGCCATGCCCACGCTTGTTGGTCCTGGTGTACATTCAGTGCGGCATCTGAAGCAGTTTCCTATCAGTCAGATTCATTATAGGGCGTCAAGGAACTGATTTGGAGTAGCGTCCGCTGGTCCCCTTGATGGCAAGGGGAGTGTCAAAAGTCACTGAAACCATGTGCTCCGAATCGGTGAAGGATTTGTTGAACCTCTGGGAGAAAAGTGGAAAAGACGCTGGCGAGCAGTGGGTTTGAACCTTTGAGTACGGGCACTGCCGCGCGATGCCTTGTGCAAGCCAGCGAGGTCAGCGCGCTAGAGGTATGGCATGCTGAGGTGCAATGGGAAAAGGCGGTCGCGGAGAGACTTTGCTTTCAGAGTCAGATGTTAGTGCGGGGGAGCCGCGTAGCCAGCTAAAAAAGACGGACAACTAAAACTTGGAGGATGACACAAACAGCTAGAGTGTCGTCAAATTTCGCCCATGGCCGCAATTCTTGTCCAGGCCCTGCTCTCGTCACCTTTGTCACCGCTGAACCCTTTTCCAACCGCCCCCGCCCCCAAATAAACGAAAATGGCCTACGTCGCAAAGGGAGACAAGGAGTTCGAGTCCGGAGCCGCCGCCGCACCTAAGTCCCACAAGATCCGCATCACCCTCACCTCCAGGAACGTCAAGGCCCTCGAGAAGGGTACGTTAGATTGCTACAGACGTCATCAGACCACACTTTGGACGGATTTCGAGTACCGGGAGAGCAATCAGGCGATTGATGGGGCGGGATGCGAGGGTGGACCCAGCTGGCAGCGTTTTCGAGCAGGCGAATCGCAGGGCGTGAGCGAGGGAGCAGCGCGACCTCTCGCATCCTCTGACCTTTCGTACCTGCCATATACGCTCACGTCGCCGGCAGGTGAAGGCCACAGGGCGACTGGAGACTTGTCGGCGCGGGAAGGTGAAAGCTGGCGCTCGAGAGGGGATTCGATGGAGCATGGGGGCCGTCAGCCTATGTTGCGTGCCTCGTCCACGTAGGATGCTCCATCTGCTTCGCTTTTGGAGTCTTAGCTAGAGCTTGGTCGCGGAAGACACCTTTGTGGGGCTACGATATCCTATAGTCAATCGATTACCGGTTCGGGAGGCGGAAAAGAACCCGATAATCGAGCATGAACGGCACCGAGTTGTTTTGTGTGGGGTAGTTCTCCACCAAGTCTGGTTGGGAGGCTATGCAGGCCATCGGTGTCGCGCGAGCTTGCGAGACGGTGCCATCTCGACAAATTGTTGTCCCCGTGCCTACGAAGAGCATTGCTAATTTGCTTTATTCCACCTTCAGTCTGCTCTGACCTCGTCCAGCGCTCCAAGGACAAGGACCTCCGTGTCAAGGGACCCGTCCGTCTCCCCACCAAGGTTCTCAAGATCACCACCCGCAAGACCGTCCGTCTTTCTACATTTCGACCTCGCTCAGGTACCAATTATTGATTACAACCCATCCTCAGCCTTGTGGAGAGGGATCCAAGACCTGGGACCACCTCGAGATGAAGATCCACAAGCGTCTCATCGACCTTACCTCCCCCGCTGAGGTCGTCAAGCAGATCGTGCGCTACCTTGATTCTCCGTTCCCTTGGTACTCCACTTACGCTTCATAAACTTACAGACCTCCATGTCCATCGAGCCCGGAGTCGAGGTCGAGGTCACCATCGCCGCCTAAACGCGCTTTGGTTCCACTACCAACACAACAAAATCGACCTCTTGAACGTCTCGATGATCTGTCGGATCGGATATGGAGGGAGGAGGAAATGTGGGATATCTGAGGCGTCGACTTGTCAATGAGACGAACCAGGGATACCTCGCTTTCCAAATCTTTCGCTTTCGTCCGTTCGGCCCTTCGGCACTTCATTGAGCTTTTCACGACATCAAAACTCACTACTACCGCATGGTCTCGATCGAGTTTGTTGATGGGTGGTTGCGTGAAGCGATCGGGTGGTCCGCAGAGTGAGCGCTTGAGGTCCCTGTTGCGGCCCTGACGCTTTCTCGTGCCCTCTTTGCGTAGGATAATCTAGCCGGGAAGACAACTTATTGCAGGCAACTTCGGTCCGGTCAAGTCCGGTAAGCAAAGCATTCGACCTGACAATCCGTTGGACGACCAGTCGCGATGAACGACTGCCACCAGTACACCAGTACACCCCTACTCGACTCTCTTCGACAGCTCGTGGGCCCGAAGACGCCGCGACTTGGAAGATATGAAAGGTCTTTGTACTTACAGTCTCCGAACCGAACCATGGCTTACTCCCTTACAGTGAAACATACTAGGCTCCCTGGCGGCGTTGCGACTTTCGTCACTCCAGAGCACAAAGCCGGGACGGCATAAGATGTTATTACACTGGATTCGGAGGAATAGGGGGGATTATAACATCATTCCTGTAAATCCAGAAGCAGACGGGGGACGCTGATTTTCCGAAAGGTCGAAGGCGCACCTTCGACGTCCCTCCTCCGCGCTCGCGTCGCCGGATTTTCCAAGATTTTCGTAAGTCAACGCTTCCCGCTGCTTCTCCTGGTGGTTATAAATTAGACTTGACCAGACCTCATATCTTCTCTGCCTCAGACATATCCGCCCTTCCCCCGACTGCTGACTGTCACCCCATGATTCTCCGCCCGTCTCCTCCGCCTTCGTCGCCGAATTAGCGCAGCGGACGCTGTGTTGGAGGCAACTAGGCGGGCACCAGAGGAGCGCCTTGGAGCCATGGGGGGACCCCGAGTCTCCAGTGTCAATTCCCCGAGCTGTCCCGATGAGGCTGGGGGACCATATCGATGAGAGAGCTCGTCACCCAGACTTGCCCAGACGACTTTTCAACAGGTGGGTGGGTACCTGCGACGAGGTGGGTGAGCCGTGTAAAAATTGGTGGCTCCAGGTGCGTCTTCGCCGGGTTTTCTTCCAGGAGACTTCGAAACTGATGGAAGAATTGGTCGTGTCTCGCAGGGCTTCCGGGCTATCCGCGGGAAGGGCATTGTGTTCTACGGTCGGGTCGTCCGCGTGCAAGCCTGTGAGTCGGACTTGGTCGGACTCCTTCCGACGTCACTTTGCCCTCCTCTCTGACTCTGCTTATTAACTTAGGTGATCACTAGCTCGGCGTCCCTGCAAACCACAGAGATTCTTTCTAGCTCTACTCGCTAGCCTTCCTTTCCTCCTTCTCTCCCTCCACTCCCGCCACTTCTCTCGCGCTCCCGTTTTTCATATCATGAAGAGCTTTGATTTCAACGGTGCACCAATCGGAGCCGTGGCAATTTTGCTCGCCCTCTTCTCCTCTGTGGGAGGGTGAGTCTCCTGGGAGACACTCAAGGCGCGCTGATGCTGACAGTGGTCCTTGGCTTCTCCACAGATTTATCTTCGGTTATGACACAGGCCAAATTTCGGACTTCCTTGTCATGCCAGACTTTCTGGTTCGCTTTGCATCTTGCACTGACAGGTCCGACTACACAACCTGCAAATTCTCGAACGTGAGGACTGGACTCATCGTGAGCATGTTGTCGATTGGGACAGCCGTTGGCGCTTTGATCGGCGCCAAGTAAGTGAAGGGAAAATCTGCAGGGCGAGGAGAAGCTGAGACTATTTCTATGTAGCATTGCGGACAGGCTGGGGCGGAGAAAAGCCATCAGCATCGGTAAGTTGAACACGGCACGCGCTTCGGAGGGTACCGTTCTGATCGTTCTGGTCACACGCCAAAGACTGCATCGTTGTCAGTATTGGCACAATCATTCAAGTTTGCTCATTCCATAGCTGGGAACAGCTTATGGTTGGTCGCATCATCACCGGGTTGGGTATTGGCGCTTTAAGTGCTGTCGTTCCTCTTTATCAATCCGAGACGGCGCCGAAGGAGATTCGAGGGGTAAGTTAACAGGTTCAAATGTTGTTTTCAGATTGTTCTTTTTTGCTGATGATTTGGCTTGGTTCCGTAGAGTCTTGTCGCTACCTATCAAGTGCGTTGACTAGATGACTCAAGTTATGCGACGTTCACCTCTTGACTAAACCTTTATACAGCTTTTCATCACTTTTGGCATTCTGGTGAGCTTCCTCTACTTTCTAATCATCGAGGAAGCTACTGACGTAAGCTTCACAGATCGCTTATTGCATCAGCATCGGTACTCGAAACGCATCTTCCGGAGGCGCCTCTTGGCGAATCGTCTGCAGTCTTAACATTCTATGGAGTCTCATTCTCGGCGTCGGGATCACCTTCGCTCCAGAAAGTCCCAGATGGCTTATGGCGAATGGTAGAGAACCCGAAGCGGAGGCGGCTCTAGCAAAGATTCGTGGTGTTGAGGTCTCCGACAACGATGTTTCCGTACGCCAGTCCTACGTCGAGATGGAGGAGGCGGTTCAGCATGAGAAAAGTCTGGTCAAAGCAACCTGGTTTGATTGCTTTAGAGTCGAGAACAAAACGCTGTATCGGTCAGTCCATCATTGATTTGGGCCTGCTGGGCAACGAAACTGACGTCTCGTCTCAGAACTCTGCTCCTGATGGCGCTGCAAAGTTTCCAACAGCTCACTGGAGCGAACTACTTCTTTTGTTCGGCCTTTTCTCCGTCTCTACGGGTTCTTCTGCTGACTTCCGCCTTCCTTCGTAGATTATGGGTCAGTTATTCTTCGTACATCTTCAAGGAGTCCTTCTGATCTGACCTTCGCCTTTCTTTGTCAGGGCCACAATCTTTGAATCGGTCGGAATATCCGACTCATTTGTAACCCAGATTATTCTTGGAGCTGTTAATTTCGTGTGCACAGTACGCAAGGTGACTTCCACAATCTCAACAGTTGCGCTGACAAGAGAATGTCGCAGTTCGGTGGTATCTACATTTTGGAACGTTTCGGCCGATGCAAGCCTCTCATCATTGGAGGTGAGCCATACGAAACACACCATCAAGCTTGTGCTGATTATTTGGGTCCAGGAATTTGGCAAAGCGCTTGGCTCTTCGTCTTCGCTGCTGCCGGTACCGCGAAGGACCCAACAACTTCGAAGGGTATTGGAACGCGTGAGTAATCTAACTCCCGTTTCTGTCCACGGAATCTGCTGATGAGTATCCAAACTCAGTTCAAATCGTTTCCGCTTGCCTCTTCATTGCCGGTTACGCATCAAGTTGGGCACCGTGAGTTTTGATTTGGCACCACTGCTCGCGACGTGCTGACAAACTCATCTCCAGCTGCATTTGGATTCTCGTTGGAGAGACATTCCCTACTCGTACACGTGCCAAGCAAGGAGCGTTGGCTACTTCTGCCAACTGGACATGGAACTTCTTAATTGGTATCGATGTGCACAAGTCACCGTCGCTTTTCACCTTTTTGACGTCTGATTCCCGAGAAGACTTCAACAAGGCCATCGAGGCGGAGAAGAAGAACTTGGCGATGGGCATGAAGAGCGTTCAGCACCGCGAGCTGGCAGAGGAGGACGATGCGCACCAAGCTGGGCGTAAACTGCAGTGAGGGCAGAAGAGACTTGGGATAGAAGGATTACAAATAAAATACCCTTTCTTGAGTGCTAGACACTTATACTTGTAAGGTGAAGATAGACGAGATTCAATTCGTGTGGCGTAAAGCTCTTACCATGCCTCGCGGTATGGGCTCCGAGACTCAAACGCAGTGACGAGCCATGCTGAAACAAAACACTTTACACCCAGTAGTAACTTCCCTTCTGTGCTTTCTCGTCAGCACTCCACCAGCATTCAACGAACTCAATACCGCGCTGAGCACACTCTTTCCGCACCCTGACCAGATCCTCATTTTCTACCTCATCGTGCTCTTCATAGTAACTGACTCTCAGTCGTTTGAGATTTGCCAGCGATCTTTCCCCAAGACCTTCCACGATTTCTGCATCGGTCGCACAGTGCCATTCGAGGGTCAGGTCCTCGAGGCTAATTTCGGGCAACGCGCGAATCCTCGCTGGAAAAGGTATTTCTTGCACCCATCTCCCAAGACGCAACTTCCTGACGTAAGGGAATAAGGCGAGGATTGGTAGCTGGACCCTTGCTTCGTTGCGTATGTCTCCCATGAAGACAAGTGTGGAGATTGCTCGAGTAAGTGGGGTTGGAGACGTCGGGAAAGTGGAGTCGATGAACTGTGCTCCCAGGATTGTAAGGCACTTTAACTTTGGAAAAACTGAGATGGTGATTTTGAGGAGGCTGTCGAGCTCGACGCCCGCGGAGGTCGCAAGCGAAAGGTGCTCGAGGGTTGGTAGACAAGCATTCTTGTCAAAGTTGATGAACCAGGTGGCGCAACCTCCGAAGTGGAGGAACTTAAGGTCTAAAAATTCCGATTCTCAGCCCGTCCCGTTCGTTTGCTCCTTGATAACCGCTGGACGAACTCTTGAATGCGCACAGATGCTCCATCATTGGACCGGCGGCATGTTCTAGCCAGATGGTAGCGATTCGCGGACACTTTTCCGTCAACCAGCTCCATTCTGCTTCCCTGAAGCTGAAATAGCCGCCCCCAGTCCCGGATCGGCCCACACGCACGAATTCGGCCTTCTCCAACATTGAGGACATGGCACCCATTCTTGTCTCTGTCTGAATCAACTTCTCGAGCCGGGATCTCGCAGGCGTAAACTCGATGTATGTGAGGAGGAGAGGCTGAGATATTTCTCGCCAAGTATGCGAGACCAGGCAAAACTTCGACAGGAGGTCGTACCGCGGTTGGAGCGGAGTTGTAACGTGAAGAGAAGGGAGGGCGAGGTGGATAATGTGCGCTATGATTTCGGGTGGAAAGCGTCGAGGGAGGATGGAAAATTCTGTGGTGGGATACATCTCCGTTTTTGGAGTAGTGTAGCAGTTGTAAGAGAAAGAGAGGTGACGCCGGCGCCGCACAGCCAGCTTGACACTCGACATAGGGGCTTCAGAGCTTAATTCTTACTGTACTACACTTCTAGCCTCAAGAACTATGTAGCAAGGGACGTTTATGTACATGAGTTTGCATGCATGGATTTTTTTCTAGCTATTGGAATAAGTTCAAGAGGCGTGCAGCTCTACCCTCGAAGGTCTTTTGCCAAGCCAACACTTTCAGGCGAAGTCAATGCAGCGACGAGACCATAACCAGCGCGAAGCTCATGAGAGGACCACTTTGTACTCCCTTCCCAGTGAATTTGGGCTCTTTATTCATATATTGAGTCAGTGTATATATTGTCAATATGCAAATGTCTGTATTGGTGTTCGTGAGCCCATGCGCAGCCGTCAGGAATCCAGAGGCGAAGGTATGCCGTTACGAGACTGGCAAAATAATCCAGCTCTAAAGGTCGAATTCAGTTCAGAACTTATCAATGACGAGATAAGGAGTGGTATCTCACCTGCTTCGGGGTCCCCTTGCAATTCTGAAGCCGTAGCTGACCCAAGCCTGCACCGTCAACCGAGCCAACGGCCTCAAGGCAAGTCGTGACGGAGTCTGAATCGGTAGATTCGACCTGACAGTTGTAGCCTAAGTCTCCGGGAGTATTCACTTGTCTCCCATCACACTTGAATGAGAACTACGTGGCAGGGTACAAATCGAAATGTTGTGTCAGCGCCACCAAGTCGGTGTACAGGAAGAAATTTTGCGCACTGAAGTCTGCGAAGTTTCGCTGGGAGTGCAAACCGCTCGGGACAAGATACTTGGAGATCCCAATGGCGCTTTCGTAACACATTCGTTCGAATAGTTGGGTGTGCTAGGCCGCATTGAATTCAAGTTAGCCCACACAATCGAGCTTGCGAAAAAACGTATTGAAGACCCACTGGAGCGAATAGTACCCGTCAGTTTGCGAAGTCACCAGCTGAAGTTCCGAGTTGGTGCTCGTGTCGTGAGGTACGAGCTCGAAGAAAGTGCACGCTTCGCAATCAGGTGTGCCAAGACTGAGGCTGGCTGAGGGAGGAGTTTTGCGTAAGTGCACATCATTACGCAGGTAAAGATATATGTGTAATCTTAATAGCTTACTGTTTATGCTTGAAGTTATCCGGACAGTGGCCAACGACGTAGGGTCATTGGCACGCTGTGCGAGAGGCGCCGCGAAGGTGAGTGAAGAGAATGTGGCGAAGAGAAGTATGAGGATGGAAGAACGCATGGTTGGCTTGAGTTGAAGTGTGAGAGATGGTATGCTGAAGAGAAGATATCGACCGGTAACTGTAAGTTGTGACGCCTTGATGGACGAGCCGTACTATGGGCAGGTGGCGGCGTAAAGTCCCTCGCGAGTCCGCGACGTGTGGCGCTTCTTGACGCCGCGGGATCCGACTCAGCAGACAGGAATAAAGTGATGTTTATTTCGACTATTTCTTAAACGGTAGACACTCCAGATTTCTCTCTTGGCGAGCTGGGCGATTCCCTCACACTCGTTCAGCGCCGCACGCGCGGGTCCATCAAGCTTCTTAAAGGAAGATTCACCATCGGTAGATGCTGAGCAGTAGTGGAGAGGTGGTTTCGGTTCAGCTTTCCCCTCGAACAATCTTTCAAGTTTTCTCTTTCGCACTTCTTGCGAGCCCCTATTCTCGCATCCGCACAGACCTTGAACCGGGTAGGACGAGGACCCGAGCTCAAACTCGAGACCCTTGTGGACACCAGTACATATCTCTCATCCAACCTCTTCTGACCCCCAATCCGCCACCAGAAGGTGCATTCTCGCACGATGCAGTCAGGTCAGCTTCTTCGCCACTCAGAGCCGCTGCCTTGCCTAGCTGACGTTCGAGTCGACAGCGCACGAGCAGGAATCGTCCTCGTCTTCAACTTCCACTCTCAACACTTCTCCGTCTACGAGCGGTGGGCTACTAACGATTCGACTCATCGAGGCGAGAGGTCTACAATTGCCCATGGGTCTCGAAGCGCCAGAGAGGAGCGCAGGGCTCAACGGAAATGGTTCGAGCGGGGGAGCGAGGAAGAGGGAAAGCGTTCAAAGGAGAGAATTCTCGTGAGTTTATTATTCTTTCTGCCATGGAGAAATATCGCGAGAGCTGGAAATTTGGGTGGTTGCTCGTCCGTCGGACGCGAAGGCGGGGCAGTGGCAGGGCGAGGTCTCGCGTGACGGCCTGAAAGGGGCGGCCGTCGTGCATCTTCTACGCAACGTCCGTCAGAAGATCGATTATTCCACATCCTGAAACAGCGGCGGCAGAAATTGGGGCCAGCCTGTGATGGTGCACTTTTTCTGGTGGCTTCGGTCGAGCCGCGAAGGGCAAAGTCATCCTCTCGCCTTCCAAGGCGACCAACCACGCAAATGGGGGCTAAGTCGGTCTGCCTGAGGTCTGTAAGTATTAGAAGGAGACCAGGAGTTATCCGAATGAAGGCGTAATTGCATGACTTTTCGCCATGTCGAACGTGAAAAGGTGTGCGCCGCTTGAAGGAGCGAAGCAACGGAACAAAGATCGTTCGCGAGGGTTGGAGATTGAAGCTAACAATACGTCTTTACAGATTTTTACCTTACTGTATCTTGACTTTCGACAAGAACGAAGTCGTCATTGACCCTCTAGGTGATCCGCATTCCCCTCTTCGTAAGGTCGAACACTGATGGTGTTGGTACAATCTAGGCGGAACTCTCCAAAGCCCATCATATCTCTACTCAACCTCATTCGACGTCTCACGTCCTGAAAGCATCAGCATCTCGGCGTACCTGCGTCTTCCTGGCATGGAACGCAAAGTCGCGGGTCATGGGAGGACACCGAGTGGTACCGGCGACGTTTTTTTGGCGAATGCCCTACTTCAGCCCCTTTTCGATCCGAGAAATACGACGGATCTCTGGTATCAGTATGTTGGTCACAAAACAGAAGATGTTGGTTTGGGTGCTGACTCTTGGTGGCGTCGCAGATCAGCTTCTGGAACGGGCGAGTTCAGGATACAAATTGCTTACCGACCAACGAAGGTACTTGGAAATAGAGCGAGTAGTGCTAACACCTGAGCTGATGCTTCGTCTCTTTCAGCATGAAGCTCTGACCATCGACGCCTTCGAGCTTCTCAAGGTAGTTGGGAAAGGATCCTTTGGCAAGGCAAGTGCACCTACCTTCTTTTCTTAAATAGCTTTCCTGACACTGGGGTTTTATCAAAAGGTCATGCAAGTCCGCAAGAAAGATACCGGTCGAATCTACGCCTTGAAAACGATCCGAAAAGCGCACATCATTTCCCGCTCGGAGGTCACACACACCCTCGCCGAACGAACAGTCCTTGCCCAAGTCACTTCGCCTTTCATCGTGCCACTCAAATTTTCGTTCCAGAGTCCCGAGAAGCTGTGCGTCATGTTTTGAATGCGCAGAATGTGCTGCTGACTTTGACATCAGGTACCTTGTGCTGGCCTACGTCAATGGTGGAGAACTCTTTCATCATCTGCAAAACGAAGGTGAGCGGGAGAGAAACCCGAAAAAGTCCCTCAGGCTGATCAAAAATACCATGTAGGACGCTTCGACGAAGAGCGAAGTCGATTCTACGCCGCAGAGCTCCTTTGCGCGCTTGACCACCTTCACTCTTTCAATGTCGTTTATCGGTGTGTTTTCAGAAATGGTAGTGAAAGGAACAGGAGCTGATTTCTACTTTATTCAGCGATCTCAAGCCTGAGAACATCTTGATTGACTACACTGGACATTTGACGCTTTGTGGTAAAGTTTTCACTTTCAACTGCAGAAGTACGTGCGGCTTATTGACAGCCGTCGCCCTAGACTTTGGTCTATGCAAGTTGAATATGACGGAAAATGAGCGCACGAATAGTGAGCCACCTACAGCCAAAACGTTCCATCTTGAAGTGCTGATTGTCGTGTTGCAGCGTTCGCCGGCACTCCTGAATATCTGAGGTAAGTACTGAGCTTCTCCACAGCTACCGAGAGGCATCTGACATCAGCTCAAATGAACTATTTAAATAGTCCAGAGCTCATCCTGTTAGTATCGCCCCAATATCCTGAAGTCGCCTTCTGACTCCGGGTCACCTCCAGTGGCGAAGGCTATACCCGCGTCGTTGATTGGTGGACGCTCGGTGTCTTGCTTTATGAAATGCTTACTGGACTTCCCCCTTTCTTCGAGGAAGACCACCAGAAAGTGAGCCTTTTTCTTCATCAAGTGAACTGAAGACCGTTCGGCTGACTTTGTCATTCCAGATGTATCGTCGAAGTACGTTCCATGGTCAGTCAAGCAAGTAGCAATTCCAAAGCTCACGAACCTCTGAATAGTTGTCGGCGAAGAGCTCACTTTCCCAGTCGGGCTTGTCGGCGAAGCAAAGAGAATCTTGACTGCCCTGCTGCAGAAGAACCCCGCACGCCGGCTTGGAGCCCACGGTGGTAAGAAGGTTTCTTCCCATCCATTCGGAGTCTTCAGAATCTGACGATATGATACGATCAACAGCGGAAGAGATTCGTCGCCACCTGTTCTTCCACGGACTCGACTGGAACGCCCTTGCGAACAGGCGGATCCAGCCGCCTTTCAGGCCGAGTGTTGAAAGCGCTGTCGACACTAGCAACGTTTGTCTCATGATCTTTATCATCTCGATTTTCGATGTGCTGAAAACTGTCAATCAGGTCGACTCGGAGTTCCTCTCCGAAAAGGCTATGGATTCCGTCGTCGAGGACTCGCAGCTCTCAGAGTCTACGCAGGCTCAATTCTCTGGCTTCACGTATGTTGCACCCACTGGACTTGGCGAGAGCGTCAGGTAAAGACTAGAGAATCTTCCCTGCTTGAAAGACAATACGCGTTCGCTATGCCAGCCCCGCGACTACACCTGAATGTTCCGCAGCTCAATTGAAGCAGGCGTGAAAAAGCACATTATTTTTTGGTGCTGGTGCAAAAGATCTGGTGATACTCCATAGGTCACAAGTATATGACGACACACGTACGTTTCAAAGTCGCTCCAGGCGCAAACTTCCCCTACCCCTCTTCCCTCGCCTACCCGCCCTTCCTCTTCGCGTCCCGAATAGTTTTCGCCTCCTTCGCAACTCTCTCAATCTCCTCCCTCACAACCGGCAAGATCTTTGCTCTCAGATCCATCATCTCGACCGTCTCATCCACCATCCCACCAACCTGTCTCAGACCCTCGTCCACCAAATTCGGGACCCGCTTGATCTGATCCTCCATCTTTTCCTGGAAGTCCTGTCTCCATGCTGAAGAAGTGGAGTTGGCTTTCTCGAGGAAGAGAAGACGTTTGTCGAAATCTTGGAATCGCGAGTCGGGGAAGGGTTTGTACTAGAGACGCCGCGACGAGTGATCAGTAAGTTGAAGAGATGTGAAGAGGAGAGAGTGACCTTACCATCGGAGGTGCAGGAGGAGGTGCCGTGGTAGGTAATGGTACCGGCTTCAATGCAATTTGAGCATTGGCGATAGCTTGTTGAATCTGCATTGCAATCTTCGCGGGAGTTGGGTAGTCGGAAATCCTCTTTGACTGCTCGTTGAAGCTTTTGTTCGTTTGACTTTCGAAAGCGATTTGCTGTTATTCCGGAGAAAAACAGGGTCAGTAAGTCGCCCGCAAAAGCAAAGCAAGGGAAATGAGGCACTCACGCGATTCTCAAAAAACTTGAGCCGAACTTGAAGGTGTGTAATCAGCTTCATCGTTTCTTCCGTCTCAAGCTTTCTCTCCCCCATATCTTTTGCTACAGCACTTGCGCTCTTCACCAATCCGCTTTCAACCTCCGCTACCCTTCGAGTGGTCTCAGCAAGCTTGCTCTCAACCTCTGCAGCTCTTCTACCAATCCTATTCCTGCAACGGTCCTCCATCTGCGGAATATCCTTCTCCCAAAGTCGTGTTTTCCAGCCGTGAAAATCTTCTTTCGTGAGGACTCCCGCGAGCGGCTGTGCGGAAGTTGAGGCGGAGAGGGAAGGGGCAAGCTCTTCATGATGATGAGCGTCGGGCGAGAATGACAATCGAGGATCAGGAAATGATGGTCGACGTTCAGCTCCGAAAATGTTCTCTTTGAATTCGCCTGGCTCGAGGACTGCTTCCGGGTTCGGGATGGCGGAAATGGCGCTAGCAATCTGTTGCTCTACTTGCTCCATCGTCCTCTTGCTTTCTTCGATCATTCGAGTGTTCATCTCTTCTTCACGAGTCGTGACTTCCTGGCGAAGTGCAGCCACTTCTTCTGAATGACGCCGTTCAGCCTCTTCTTGACGACGTTCCATGGCCTCGAATCGTGCGTCGACGGATGATTGAAGGGCGAGAGGCGCTTGTGGAGGCGGCGAGATTTCACGCTTTATCAGCGTAGAATGAGAAGCTGGGAGCGGTGGGATTGTGCGGCCAAAGGAAGAAGAGGACATTGCGTGTAGAAGATGAAGAAGGGCGAGGCCGGCTGCGTCTCGCTGGGTGGATAGCGCGGCGGCAGCATTTGAAAGAGCGGTCGAGGTAGACCTCGAAGTCGAAGGAGCGGTAGACGTAGCTTCGACGTTGTAGGACCTCAGAGCGTCGAAAAGATTGACAAGTGATCTTCATAAACGGCAGCTGGCATCAGCGCCACTATCCCAGCACAATCCAAAAACGATAGAACGCACTCATTAAACGTCTGAAGATGCGCTCCTGCATTCTCTGCTCGCTCCTCCCTCCACTCTTCATCCTCCATCACCTCCTCGACCACCTCAGCTTCAGATACGCCGTTCCTTATCGCCTTCTCTCTCTTCTCCTTCATCGCTGCGGCTGTCGCATCCGCTTTGGCCTGACGCCAAAGTTTCGAGTTGGGTTTGTACCTCTCGCATTGCTCCATGGGTGGTCGAGTGTCCCAGTATTTCTGCAGGAGCTCTGGGGCTGACCTGCGCGGTTGGCAGGTTTTGATATTAGATCGCGACATCTGAACCAGTAAGAAAGAAAAACCTACTCGACGTTGACAGCTGGAATCCATTCGTTATGCTCTGCAGAGAAGCCGACCCAAGAAACAAAATATTCGACGCCGTGTACCTGCGTTTGCGGTCCGTCCGAGTCAGCCCCACTTCGACTTCTTCGCTCGTTGAGCGTCTGCAGAAGCCTACGTTTCGTTTGTGGGTCATAATCTCCTTGACTTCAACTGCAAACATAGCAATCGTCAGACCGGGAGCACGGGTAAAGCGCGACCCTGAGAGGGGCACTGGGCCTTGGGGACGAACACTCTTCGTCGCCCTGCTTCTCCCCGCTCGGTGTTGATTCCCCAGCATTCTTCTTCGCGTCCTTTATAGGATCCTGCTCGCCTGACGTCAGCCTGGCGCACACTGTCGCTCGTGAATTCGGCGACAAACGCACCTTCTGTCGTCCAACCTGCCCAGCACTCAGACCTCGCTTCGGTCGCACAGAGATGCTCTCTTCATCGTCATCTTCCTCGGATCGAGCTCGTTTAGTTCGGCTTCCTTTGGGCGGCATTTTAAGTTGCAAGGTTGGACATTCGCGTGCTAGGAGCAATGTCGCCGCGCATCAAAACACCACCACCGCACCCGGTCCGGTTGACCGGCATAACTTCCGAGCGCCGCGGGCAAATCGAAGTTTCGACACTTTCTAGCAAGCTTGACGGTATATGAGAATATGAATGTTGGCAAACTTGGATTTGCCTGAACTGGAATCTCGAAACAAACAAGCACTTTGACTCCAGCAATGCGACCACTCCAGCTTTGTAAGTCTTTCATTGCATCCATATACCCACCTAAGCTTTGTTCACAACGGTTTTGCTTGGTAACCAGCAAGTAATCATTCCCTTACGGAAAAGCGCACTAAAAACCACCTACTTGTACAAAAGTTCATATCTATTATCTCACGAACACAAGCGCAAAAGCGCGGCAACGTCTGTGGTGGCAAAAAGCCTCAAAAGACGGTATGAGTAAGAGATCCTTTCAAGCTCATGATCGATCACGGACTCGAACCGCAGACCTTTTGCGTGTTAGGCAAACGTGATAAACCAACTACACCAATCGACCTGGATGTTGATATTTTGGCGCGAGTGGGACTCCCTCATTTACGGTTTGCTTTCTAAAAATCGGAAATTTGCAGGGCAGAAGTATCCCCACAATGCCAAAGGTCTTGAATGGGGGTACAAACTGTAGACGGCGTTAATCATCGTGAAATACGCTTTCGAGGCAACGTTGCGGCGACAGGGGCACGTCGTCCTCGAAGCACAGGCACAGTGGCTCTCGGTAAAACAGCGGTCCAGCTTTGAGTTCCTAATAGGATCTGGCGAAGAACCATTTTGGCTCAACAGCAACAAAGGTTGCTCCTTGAGCTGTTGGAGCGCCGTTCCGGGCCACAGGCGTTGCACTGCGAAGCTCGAAAGGAAAAATTGTCATTTGGACGAGCTTTTTCGCCTCAAACCGGACGTCTTCACGTCCAAGTACTTAGAGTGAGCACAGTTTTCTACAATTCACACCGTCTGTATGTACGTATCGATCAGCTAATGAATAAACACATCTTTGTGTCTCCCGATGCGGAGCGTTGATGCCGCAGCCTCCACCTCCACATTGTATTTACGTCGGCGGCGGAATCCTCTGTCGCTCTGCTCCTCCACCTCCTCCACCTCCTCCTCCACACCTCCACACTTCCACAGTTTGAGTAACATAACATCCACTTCATCTTTGACCCCAATCAATCTTCCTACTCTTCAATACACTCCACTATGTCAAACAAGTTCAACCCAATCTTCGGGACCAAGGTCGTCATCATTGGAGGTTCCTCCGGTCTCGGTAACCTCTCTTCGCTGCTCGGGTGTCTAAACTCATGCTCACACACCTCCCATGCAGGCTATTCCGCTGCTGAGATCTCATTGGACCGGGGAGCGATTGTGTTCATTGCGTCCTCCAGTCAAGGCAAGGTTGATGCTGCTGTCGCGACGCTTCGTCAGGCATACCCCAAGGGACAGGTCACCGGAAGCACTCTTGACATCAAGGATGATTCTTCGGTGAAGGCGTTCTTCGCGAAGATCAACGAGACTGGGTCCAAGGGAATCGACCACCTCAGTGCGTTCACCCTCCCCAATCATCATGCTTCATCATGTTCAGGAATACTGACCTTATTTCACGAACAGTCTACAGCGCTGGAGACGCTTTAGCGCAGATGACTCCCGCCCAATTTGAAAAAGCGACCATCAGCGCCGCCTTCGACGTCCGCGTCTTCGGGATTTTCTCAGCCATTTCCGCCGCCCACCCATTCATGAATGTCGGCAGCTCCATCACTTTGACTACCGGATCTGCCGCATTCAAGCCTCCCGGAGGAGGATGGAGCGTTATTGGAGCTCTGACCGGTGCTATCGTCGTAAGTATTCCGCACTTTCGCGCGGTCATGATGCCTTCTTGAGCCCTGATCCTCTCTCACCGGTTCCAGTCACTCGCCAAATCTTTAGCTATCGAGCTTGCACCTATTCGAGTCAATTCTTTGGCTCCTGGAGCTGTGGAGACACCGCTTTGGGACCCGATGGGAGCGGACGCGAAGGCGGCTATGTTTGAAAGTATGAAGAAGTCGCATTTGACTGGAGGCGTTGGTCAACCGGAAGACATTGCCCAGTAAGTCCCAGTTCATGGAGCTCCAACTGACCGCTGACTTACGATCTCTTGACAACAGTGCCTACCTCTTCGCAATGTCTTGTCGCTTCTTGACGGGCCAGTGCATTATCATCGACGGTGGAGCGCTGCTTATTTGAGAGCGATCAAGCAATATCCTTGCAATGTTTCAAGAGAATATCCAGTGATATAGAGGTTGATTTTCCTTGCGAGTGTGTGAACGATCTCCGGCAATTTCCTTAACGTATTACCGGTACTCCGCATTTCTGTATTCAGATTTATGCCCACCATTCCCATCCACAAGATCTACTGAGGCTGGAAGAACGTCCGCGAAGTTACAATACATCGACATCAAACGGAAAGACAAGCGCTCTGGCTCTACACTACAAATTCACGGCCCCCCTGATCCCTCAATGCTTGTCTCCACTCTCCACTCTCCACTCTCAACTCTCAACTCGCAACTCGCAACTCTCCACTCTCAACTCTCAACTCTCAACTCTCAACTCTCAACTCTCAACTCTCCACCCCACCTCTACCGACATCAAAGCTTCCCTCGATCTCCAAGCCCTCCAAGCTCGCCTCTCCCCACCCTCCAACGCCCACCTGCACACCCGTGATCCCTCTTACCC
>JASZXU010000505.1:0-19751 GCA_035521515.1 Phenoliferia sp. Uapishka_3 | reverse complement strand
TTGAATTGAAATCTTAGAACCTTCAAAAGAACACTTGAGAGAAAGAAAAGACAAACCTACCTACCTCCTGCCCTCCGAAGTTAATCTTTTACGCATCGTCGTTTAGTGTTAGTATCCACACTTAGGTGAGTTTACTAGCTACTACAATGTATCGTCCTATTGCAGTGAGTCGAGTCGCGTTTCTGTAATGATAGGCGGTGGCGAGCTGGTTCGCAGCTTCCTGAAGTTTTTCATGAAGGTCGTTGTCAGAGTCGAGTTCGAACTTGTCTTGAGGGCGCGGCGAAGGAGGTCAGCAAATGCTCTTGTTCGAGCTTTCGATTAGAAGACTAACAACTATTTCTGGGGTAGCTGTTAGCAGATAGCCGCGCTGTGAGTTGTGGCGCGGGAGGGGATATGTGGGGCGGCGTTTGTGCCTCCTCGGTCGGCGCACTGGAACAAGGCGTGGTGCCGATTTCGGAAAGAGTACGGCGTTGAGGCGGGGTTTGTGGAAGAGGATGGTGGACAATGGCGGCTGGAAGGCGATGTGGGTGATAAGGTCGCGAAGGTGAGACTTGCGGGGAGGAGTTCAGGACGAAACCTGGGCGGGGGTCTGAGAGTTGGGATCAGGGCAGGTCCGAAGTTCAGGTAGTCTCAGTGTGGACTAACCTAGTCCGATCCAGAAGTCAATGCACGCAAGTTGAGTGGCAGAGAGACCGGTGAGGTCACCCAAAGACTCGGTAACTCGGTCGACAAGTTGTTTGTCTGCCGGGAGGAGGCACTGGTTCTGATACCAAGTCCTATCTTGTGAGCTCACTTTGGCACGAGAAGCAGTTCGAGTGTCAATGTCGTCCTTTCGGGCCTCTTGTGCTTCTCTGAAACGACGGAACCCGCAGCGGAGGGACTCTGGGCGGGCGTTGGACATGATTAGTGCTGTACGTGAGGTCAAGGGAGACACGGGAGGCCATCTGTCTCACTAAGTTGTTGAGTTGCGAGTGCCATTGAGGTTTCAAGTTATGCGAGCGGGTCTGCTGGAGTGCGGCGCGAAAGGGAGAGCGAACAGTTTTTAGTTTTCGACGCCCGTTGCCTGACTCGTCGCAACCATCCGACGAGCTCACCTCCCGAGCGTCAAGGCCCATCACACCAGCTCATGCAGGGTGAAGCAATCCCTGCGGTTGACGATGCGCTGGAAATGTCCGACGCTGAAGAGGAGCCGTCGTGGACTGTCGTTGTATGTTGCGGAATCCTTCGTACCTGGCCGTAAACGCGCTAACAGCTGTAAAAGCAGGACGAAGATATGAGTGCTCGTGAGAATGATAGCCATCCCGTGGACTCGCCCCTCCTACTGTCAACGCCGCCTCGAACACTTCGTCCAATCCCGGGAGAAACGGATGAAATTCGTCAGCGAGATTACTTCGACGACCGCGTGCTCGAGGAAGCCAGACCAACCAGATATCGTGAATTGTCTGGACATCTCCCCGTCGACGAGTTGCTCCTGGTACCCGTACCGAGCGGATGCTTGAGCTCGCGTCCCAACGTCGCCGAGCTCCTTTCTACGGAAGAGCCAACGACTTGGCCAGTCCACACGGCAGCGCCTCTTCACGAGGTCGACATCTGCGTGCTAGAGAACCTCAAGTACGAAGCCTGGAGGGACAGGGGTGTCCGGTCCATTCAGAGTCCGTCGAAGGCTGGCGTGCGGTGGCCGCTATGGGTCCTAGACTTCTGGAGGAGTCAGGCTCGCATCCGGGACGCCAAAGTAGTGTGGAGAGACGCGATAACGTACCTTGGGGAGGAGATTCGCAAGTTTGAGCGCAAGGTGGAGTGGAACTTGGCGACGGGTGGCGGTCGCAATGTGGGGGAACTCAAGAGGTATCAGGACGCGCGAGCTACTTTCGCCTCGACCCTCACCCGAGTACACAACATCGGCTGGTCCGCCGGCGTTTCGACTTACAACGGCTCCCTCGACACCCTCCGACTTGGATCCCTCCTTGGCGAGAAATGGACTCACGCAGACGTCCTCGACTCGGCCGTCGTATTGCTCCAACGACGCTTGCCTTCTTCGACACGCCCTTTCGAAGCACGCATCGTGGAAACAGACTTCAGTCGAAGACTTCTCCTCGAACTCAGCGTCCCCCACGCCGTCTTCCCGCCCAAGTGCAAGACTTTGGAGGCCGCTGGACGTTGGTTGAAGGCCGGCAAGGACACTGGCGTCGACCGACGCCTGTTTGCAATCGGGCACATCAACGGGAATCATTGGATCGCCATCACGGTGTTCTCGGATGGCAGGATTAGCTATGGAGACTCCTTGGAGGTCGGCGCCGACGTGCGAGGAACTCAATGGTGGCGTCGCAACGCCTCGGCCTACTCGCAATTCGCGACGCTGGCTGGACTCAGAGATATTGGGTCGTCGTACGACGTTCAGCGTATGACTATTGCATACCAAAATAGTGGGGTCAAGGGGAATAGCTGGGACTGCGGGGTGTGTGCGGTTAACGCGATCGCGCATGCGATTTACGACGACGAGCTTTGGACGCCGATCAAATCTTCGAGGTTCCGAGTCCAGATGTTCTTAGAAGGAGTTGATATGGGGAAAGAGCTCGAGGTGAGTCACCTTTTGGAATATTAAAGCCCACGTGACAACCGGGGTGACGGATTGCGTACTTATGGATGGCCCGTGAGACAGATGGAGTCTGACGAGAGCGATTCGAATTCTGAAGATTCGGACTCAGAGGTAGAAGGCGTGGCGCCTGGCGAAGCTGATGTGAGTCAGGAGCTTGTGGTAAAGTTAGGTTGGGGGTATGCATTGATTTGGTTGCGCATTGTCAGGTTGACGGTGACATTGAGATGACCGATGTCGCCGCCCAGGATCTAGTCACCGCACCAACGTCAACAAGTCACCTTCAAGCAGCTTCAGTTCCTCCGGCGGCGCCCTCCCCTCCTTCACCCGTACCTCGGATCCACGCGTTTTTCTCCGGTTTTGGACGTCCACCAGCCGCAGCAAGCACGTCGAACACCGCAGGCGCGAAAGGCAAGAAGAGAAACCGAGAGGGAAGTGTCGAGGATGCGGACGGTCAGATAGATCCGCACGAGGAGCCAATCGACGACCCTGCTACTCGTCGTTCGAAAGCCGCTTCGGGCCCTCGGAAAAGAGTCGCTGCGACCGAGAAAACAACGCCTTATCAAAACCTCCTCGAGGCCGGAGTGCTCATGTCATACGACGCCGAAGGATTCGTATGTTTATGCACCCCGAAGAAGTCTGTCAGCGTTCTCAACTTCAAGGAGCAGCCCCTCAAGCTCCACTTGACCCGTAAAAAGCACATCGACTGGGTGAAATCCCGTGCTTCCTCCGTATGTCTATCATCTCGTTTTCTTCTGCAGACCCACGGCTGACCAGTTCGTATCGCAGCGAATGCTCCGCGCCAAACTCTCGGAAGCTTCTTCGACGCCCAAGCCAGCTTCGAAGATTTCCGCCTCGAACGCTCGCGCGGCTCTCCTCTCCGACCCCACCGCGGCACCTTGTGCCTCCTTAACCCTCTCCCAACCTCTCAACACTTCCGCTTATGCCTTACAGACGGAAGGCGGTCCTAGAGCAGCGTGCACCGGCCTACAAGGCAAGAAATACGCGCCGCTATTCAATGCGCTGTCGGACTTCGGCGGCCTAGGCGCGAATTACCATCGGGTCTACGGCATGACCGAATTTCGGTGGAAAGCGTGGGACGGACGCCCGAAATCAAAGTGGGAAACGAACACTCAGCATTATCAACGGCTGCCGATGCTGCCCTCGTGGGCTTCTCGTGCAGTGGCAGTGTCTGACTGGAGCGCCGAGGAAAAACGAAAGTATACGCGAGAGCTTAAGCGACAAGCGGTATGGCATCTGGAGAGAGTGCAGGAAACGGTGCGGGCGAGCGCTTGTACTCTGAGCATGGCGGCCGAGGACGTCAACCGAGAGGGAGTCTGCAGCGCTTGTAAGGCGCTCCGAAAGAATCCGACTTTCCAGAGGGCTAGAAAAGAGGTATGTCCATCCGACTTTCAGTGAACTGGAGCTGTCACCTGACAGAGCTTCTTGACATCAGCGAATGCGGGATGTCTTCCAAACGGCAAAACTCTCAAAGAAAAAGCGGGGCGAGTTGGCACACAAGAAGCAAACTTATACACCAGCCTTCCGTATCGACGACCACAAAACTCTCCTAGCAAAATATCAGCACCTCCCCGCCGTCGCCGAGCTAGCCCAAGCCCTCGAGGTCGAAGCCGAGAGCCCTACGTCAAGCTTCAAGCCTTTGCTGCTCGGGGCCTCCTCAAGGGCAAAGAAATTATGGTCGCTCTCATCGAGTGCCTCGTTCAAAAGGTCGAGATCGAACAAAGCGACAACCCCAAAAAGCAGAAGCACAGGATTCGATACGTTCAAGATGTCATTGATTTCTCGATCCTCGTCCGAGCTCGCGGGGGCACGAGTGCGGCGCAATATGCCATTACTGCTAGCCAATTACCTCTCCCGCATCCCCGGACCGTCAAGTAGGCTCATTCACTGGGCTTCAGTCGTACCGCGAACTGATTAATAACTCACCAGGCGAGCGACCGCAAAAAGAGGCATGGGCTTCGCGCTCTCGGGTACCGATACCGCACGGATAGATCGGTACTGGGACGATAAGATTGCCAAGAAACTAGATCATCATCCGGTGGTCATCATGCAGGATTGTACCAAGGTGCGACACTTTCTCGTGGGGGGTTGTCTACTCCCGGGACGCTGACTGACTCACGCTGCTCACCAGGCGAACCCGGCTCTAACTCATACGAGGACGTTCGCAGACCTATGCGCTAACGGTCATATTGTTGGTTCAACCCTCGAGCTGTCCTCATGTGCGGTTATCGACGAGCCCTCGCCAGCTGCCATCACTGCGAAGGTGAAGGCGGAACAGGCTATCGCCACCCAGGTTCGCGCCATTCTTGTCAAAGTGAGTCTTGCTTAGCCTATGAATATTTCACTAGCTCATCATTATCCCCTTTCTCACGCAGCTTCCGCTCGACGGCGACCCTGGACTCGTAATCCACCTCTCCCCCACCGACGGGACTTCAACTGGAGAAGGCATCTTCGCCTTGACGGACGAGATTCGCCGCCAATTGTCGGCAAGAGGAGCCAGAGTCGTTGCTTCGGCCGCAGACGGCGCTGCTACCGAGCTCCGAGCCCAGGACCTCTCCGTCTCTAATCACGCCGGCGACTTCGTTGTTTACGATAACGCAAAGTACGACCTCCACCTGCGAGCTCCAGTTTACGAAGATTCCGGACCGATGGTGTCCGTTCAGGACGCCGGGCATGCGAAGAAGACTGGGCGGAATAATGCTGTCGGCGGCGCCACATTTCTTGTCCTCGGACGCTGCTGGGCCGGTTTCACCAATATCCTTTCGGCTCTCGTGTCCGGCATTTCCGGGTTGATCTCGACCGACGTTCTCAAAACGGATAAGCAGGACGACGCCGCCGCTCGCAGATTGATGCTCCCTCCAGTCCTTCGCGCCTGCCTCAACCCCGACGGCTCAATCATTGAAGAGCAGAGAGGTCTTTTTGGCTATCTCACCATGCTCGGTACGTTTAAATCTCTGGCTCCATCTCATCTTCCTCGCGCCCTTTGCTCACCTGTTGCCCCTAGGCGAAATATTCGACGCTTGGTTCAACAGAACGATGTCGATCGACGAACGGCTCAAGATCTGTTTCCGTGGCCTACACTTCCTTCGCAACTGGAGGAGGGACGTCGTACGCCTCTCGCAACTCTATCCCGGCCTTTACTCTACCACTCGCAGTTTCCTCTCTACCGGCGCCAATCGCATCCTGCTTCGCCAGTGCGAGTCGTTAATTCTGCTCATAATCTCTTACCGCGACTACTACCCATCTACTCCCTTCTGTCCTTGGCAAATCAGCAGTGCCCCACTCGAGCACTGGTTCGGGCTCTGCCGTCAACTTGACCGAGAGTTCACAATCGGTGGACTATTCGAAATGGTCAAGAACGTCGACCTCCGCCACCACATTTTATCATCCGGTCGCTTCACGGGACCAAAGGAGCGTAGCGGAAGGCGAGGCTACGACCACCAAGTTGACTCCGAACCGATGACGCCCGAGATCCTCGAAACCCTTCGAACTTTCCCCGACAAACTCGCGATTGATCACATTGCCGACGCTGCGTGGGAAGAGATGGCGACCATGAATGAATGGCTTGGGATTCCTGTGCCTCTCCTACCCCTTCTCCCCACCACACCGTCCTTTACCTTTGCCACACCCGCGGAGCCACAGAACCGCGCCGACGTCGAGGATTGGATGGACTGGAGCGTCGACGTTGACCACTTTGACGAGGGAGACGAACCGCCAGAGGAGGATCTCCCCGACGTGGAAGACGAGGACGAAGTGGAGGTGGCGTATGAGTACCCGCTCGACCCCGATGCCGTCCCCGCCTCACTCTCGCAGGTGGAGGACTTCGGTCCGGCCATCACCGACGCCACCACGGAGATGATAGCCAGAGTTCAATTCCGAGAGCTGTTAGAAAGAGAGGCAGTCACCTTGGAGAAAGAGGAGGCCGAGATGATGAGCCCCGAAGTCCCTATTGTCGAAGCTCTCACAGTCCCGCGACCAACCCATGCCGCCGTCGGTCGCCGTGTCGCCCTCCCCAAGCCCGAAAATTCCTTTTCTTCTCGCACCGACAGAGCACTGGATATAGAAAAGGTCATTGTCACTCGAAGCTCTCATATCGCCGGAACAAACGTCCAGAAAGAACGCGCCAAAGGTCCCGACTCTCTTCTCGCCAATCCCGTCGTCTTGACGAACGCTGGACTCGTCCGACCTAACGTCATCAGTAACGCCCTGCGTGTTGCGCAGGAAGAGACCGAGTGGAACAAGGGGAGTCGGGTCACTAGCCGTCATGTCCGCTGGGCCGGCACGGCGAAGCAGATCAAAGCTGCCGCTGTGACTCAATTCATGGATATTTTTGGCACCTTCACCTGTCCGTCATCCCCTCCTTCATCCTGAAGCAGAGCCCCTACTCATACCTTTTCTCATTCTCATAGCTCAACTCCTCGACACGCGAGGCGTGACCAAGTCGACTCCACTTGCAGCCGGCAGTTGGGTAGTTTGTCGTAACCCCGGCTCGAACAGCCACGCCGCGTTCTGGTACATCGCCCAGAACGTAGCCTCGTTTACGAAGACGGATCGAGCCGGCAAGTACAGCCATGCCGAAACGATCACCCTCGCCGAGACCATCGCGTGCATGCATGTCAAGGTTTATAAACAGATCGCATCCGTACGTGCACCTCCGTAATCCACTCTGGCAAACCCCCACTCATCGCATTTCTTCCTCTTTGTTTTTATTAATTGGCTTGCAGTCGACTGACGGTGTGGACCTCGAAGAGGATGTATTCCGCCATGCCATCAAACGCCGTGCTTACCCGTTGAACATACCGCTCGGAGGACAGCTGCCGCCCGGTCGTGACTCCCTCCTCACCTTCGTCTCCGGTGCGGACTTTGTCTTCAAGTTCGACGGCGAATGTTTTGTTCCAACCGCCGGCGATGCGCGCCAGTTGACACCGGTGGCGTGCAAGATTTGGAAGACGTTCAACGCAGTTCAAGTCGGCACCGCCTTCGTGCACGCGATCGAGGCGGATGATCAGTTGAGAATCGATCAGAGGAAAGAGAAAGCGAGGTTGAACAAGGAGGCAAAAGCGGAGGCACTTCGGGAGTTGGACACAGACGGCAAGGCGGAAGAGCGGAAGGTCGCGAAGAAGAAGGCTGCCGCGGAGAAGAAAGCTGCCAAAGCCGCTGCTCCAAAGACAGCCGCCGAAGAGGCCGTCATAACGCAGAAGAAAGCCAAAGCGGCGGCGACGAAGGCTGCCAAGGCGGCCAGCGCGCCTGCTCTCGCGAAAGCCGCCAAAGCTGCCGCGAAGCACAAGGAAACCTGGCTCTGGAGCGGGACAGAGGCTGAGAAGGAAGGTGGTAATTGAATCTATTGTTATGCAGTGTTGTTGGGCTGAGTCGCCGCTGTGAGCGGCTTGGTTCATGGATCGCGACCCGCCTCGTCGCTGCTGGGCTCTGGTAGGTACTACAGCTCCTCGCGCGGACCTGTTTTTGTATATCTGGGTAGTAGGGAAGGTGAAGAGGACAATTTGGCGTTTTTTGACGCTATGCTGGGCCCCGTAGGCAAAAAATTGACATTTCTGGGCCATTTTATTATGTCACCCCCCGTTTTAGGAATTTTTTGGTCAGAATCGGCCAAAAAATAGGAATCTTTTCTCCAGGATCCAGGTTTCGGAGGGGGGTGACCTCGAGGGGGAGTGCCAGCGGGCCTGACCGAACAAAGGTACGCTTCGCGCGCGCCCGACTTTGTGAGACCTTGTGGCTCTTTGTGGCGCCCCGGTGCTTCTCCAGGCTCTGACAAAGCTGTCCCCCGACGTGTGCAAAAAGTTAGCTTCGACCCGTTTCGATCAGGTGATCTCTGGGTGTCCATACGAACGTATGAGCCCAGCGGCGTTCCACTTGCCCACGAAGCTCTATTGTTTCTTGTTGGGGTGGCCTTGTTGCCCCTACTCATACGCAAGGAGTCCGCCCTTCAGATCAACAAAATACCCTGGTTGCCTTACTCCTCCCTCACGAGCCACGAGGGTTGAACTAGAGTGCGCAAGTAAGAAGGCGTCCGTCCAGGTCACGACTACATTTGAAGCTTTTAGGGAAGCAGACCTCATTTAGGTCTTGGGAACACTGTGGGAACATATCTGCTGATGATCTTTAAAAAGAAAAGTTACAGCGGTCAACTACAATTGTCCGACATCCTCCTATATACATGTCTTTTTAGGCGCAGCCATCGCAACATTCCCAACCTTTGTTGACCTGCTTTGAACTTGTCCATACTCTCAGGTTCCACCGCATCCTAACGCCTCCTTGCAGATTTAAAGGAAACCAAAAAGATATCTTCTGAATGAGCCCAGACCGCTGGTCAGCGCACTGCTGGAACTACGTAGATACTCCACGTCCCTTCGCAAAAAATGGAGACGCCGTAATCGAAGACTACAAAGCGCTCTTGGACGCCCAATGTCGGGCTCGAACCGACGACCACCAGATTAAGAGTCTGGTGCTCTACCGACTGAGCTAACCGGGCTTCGTGGCCGCCGGATGTCGGAGGGCGCGTCTGATTCGGGCGGGAGGGACTAAGACGGCGGCTTCCACTGGGAGGCAGGCAGAGCTCTCGAGTCGACGAACTGGCGCTCTCCGTTGCCAAAGGTCCCGAGTAGCGTCGGAGGTTGGGCGAAATATTGCATTTGCAGGGATCTGCGATGCAATACAGCTTACTTAGCAGCGCTGGACAGACAGAAAAACGCTCACGCTGAGACGGCACTGCAAATTCTTCACTCGCGCACATGAGCACGCTTGGGAGCGGAATTAGACACGAATAGGAGAGGTTCCTCAGCGTTCAGCAAGCAGCTCATGGCAGATTCAGCGCGGCGTTGAGAAGCGCACACGCCATCATCAGCGCGGGCACGAAACCGAAGGGGTTTTTGACGGACCCATCCTTCCATTCCCCTGCTCTAGCTTCCTATCGCTTCCGCCTTTGGATCTGGGCGAACACCCTTATCCTTCGCGCAACTCGTCGATAGAATGAGAGCAGAAGCGGTCGAAGGTGAGCAGGAGGGTGGGCACGACGGCGCTGGGTCGCGTGAGGCCACTTTGATAGCCACGATGGGTTAGGTTAAAAGGATTGTTGATGCGTGGTGTCACGTCCTCCTCCCGTGTCGCGTCGTGTAGAGAGCCCAGCCGCGAATGTCGACCGCCGGACGGAGGTATGTGCGGGAGGGGTGATGCCGGGCAGCGAGCGCCTAGCTGGACCGAGTCAAAAGATTTCGCCCTTGAGAGTCGGCGAAGTGGAGCGACAGGCAGGTCGAGCCAAGTCGAGCAGAGGTCTGCACGCGCGGGGCAACGACGGGTGAGGCTCCTGGCTTGCGCGTAACGGGAGGGCTTGGCGGACGAAGGGGACGCGGTTATGTCGATTTGGGAGGGAGGAATATGCCAGGTTGGAGTAAGTGATGTCGAAGGGTGGCGAAAGTGGCCGTTGGAGAGCAAAAGGCGAGCGGAGGGTGCGGAGAGAATTGAGGGTTGTTGCTGCGGGTCGAAGCCTCCAAGCTTGCACCGGCGCTTTCCCTGCGCTCCGTCGTTGCCTTGCATTTTTCAACCTACAAACCCAACTTTACTCAGTTTTACACTCACTTATCGATCTAAAACAGTCCTCCCCACAGCCCGTCGTACTGGCTGGATGAAGTGATCCGTTCGGGAAGCCCCTTGAAGCGCCCGCCTCCATCCAGCAGTCCGCTCTTCGACCAATCGCAGACTGAGGCCAGGATGGCGACCTACTCCTCGTACAGTCCACATCCATACGCCCAGTACGACTCTTCAGGTCCAATCGCCGTACCAGCCGCGCCACCGCCCTCCGCGCCCGTTCCTCCACTCCCATCTCAAGCACAAGCACCCCCTTTCCATTCCCAATCACTCCCGGCACCTTCAGCACCTCCATCATCACAGCTGCCGCCTTTGCCATTGCACCAGTCCGATCCATTCTCAAATAGTGCTACAACGAGTAGTATCAGGTCCCGCGGTGAATCAAGTCCAGTCCAGTCGCGTCACAGGGAACCGTTTGGAGAGAGTAGAGGAGAGCGGGATACGGGCAGAGATAGCGGAGAGAGGAGAAAGAGTGCAAGCTCGAGCTCGGGAACTCCGAGGAGGATCGTAGATGGCAGGGAGGAAACGAGGGAAGAGAGGAGAGCCAGGAAGGACAGGGAACGCGCACCCAGGCAAGACGATAACGCAGAAGAATGTGAGTAGCTTTCGTTACAATTCCCAGTAGCTACTGGGGCAAAGGAGGATATGCATGACCGCACTCTTCGGCGGGCAAAGAGATGGAATCGGACGCGTCGTCTGAGCGCTAAGGCCGACAGAGGCCATCCTCAAGAGCACAGGCCTTTATTTTCAACGTTCGCCCCACTGATGCCGGTCTTGTCGCTCTACTACAGCATCACCTTCTTCAAGACGTTCACGTCACCGACCATCCATAACTCCGCGCGATTCTCTCCCACCATCCCCTTCCTCCCCACTAGAAATTGCCTCACTATCCCCGCCAACGCAAACAATACCAGATCTCCCTTCTTCACCTCCACCGCATGCGAACGGCTCAGCATCTCGCTCCCATGCACCGTCTTCGCCTCCGCCTCCAATTCCAGCGACAGCACAACCTACCTCCTCCAAGAGCGTCCTAACAATAGCACTACAAAAGGCACAATCTGCCGTCTTGCTCGATTCGGCGAACAATGTGCCGGCGGCGATTGCGGCTTATGAGCAGAGTGTAAGATTACTGAAGGATGTGATGGTGAGAGTTGAGGAGGGAAGTAGGAGAGAAAGGGAACGGGAATTGAGAGAGGCGAAGAACAGAGTCGGAGAGAGCGAAGAAGTGGCGGAAAGGCGGAGGGTTCGAAGCGAACGAAGGGAGAAAATGAAGGTTGACGAGGCTCGCAGGCTCAAAGTCATTCACGACACTTACGAAGATCGTATCGCGATGCTCCTCAGCATGTCCCCGCCAACCACTGCCTCATCCTCAAACCTCACACCCCCACCTTCTTCTCCTTCCACTCCAACAATTGGTCTTCGCTCCACCTCCACACCACCATTTACTCCTCACTCCGCCCGAACCCAACACCAAACTTCGACGTCTCTCGCCTCCATCTCCACTTCTTCCGCCTCTCCAGCTCCTTCCTCACCCTCCCAAACCTCACCGACCGCTTTCGGATCACATCCACGGACCAGTCATCTTTCGGGATTCGTGACTAGCCCGGAGGAATGGACTTCAGGGATGGGATCGCTGGCGTTAGGATCAATAGTCAGTTCTCCGCCAAGTCCGATGGATCCTCATCTCCCGCCTCCGACATCGCAATCTTCAGGGTCCGGCTCAGAACGAGGGAGGGACAGTCTTGCGCCTAGCTCTGCGACAGCACCGAATATGAGGCGACGACCTTCTGTTGCGGATAGCGTCATTGTCGAAGGTCAAGAATCAGAATTCAACGAGAGCGGAGACATGGATTACATAGTCCACTATGATCGGGAGATTGAGCTTGATGAGGATCGAGAAATGACTCCGACGAGCTCGACAATACACACCACTACTTCTTCGCCACAAATACCACCGCCGACAGGTCGACTACCCCGACTCCCTTCCTTCTCTTCCTCCTCCTCCACCTTTTCACCGCCACCGTTACCGACTGAGAAGCCAAAGAGTCTGAAAGGGCACTCGAACAACAACTCCTGGTCGAGCAAGCATTCTAGCGGAACAGGAACGGATGACGAACCACCAGTCACGGCGAAAGAGTTTGGCGACATCACTTGGCCTCGAGATCGCGATGAGGAAGAAGTTGGTCGATTGAGACCTCCCGTAGCGAGTGGTAGTCGAGCCGCCTTCGTCCCCTCTCATTCCCCATCATCTTCCGCTAGCTCCAGCTCCGGAAGAAACTGGTTAGGACTGGCAACGAGCTCTACTTCACCGATTCGTCCTGCACTCGCCTTGGCCGATGAAGGGAGGAGAGGAAGTCTTCAACCCAACCCGACTTCGACGAGCGAACGACCAAACTCGAGAGCTAGTCTCAATCTCATACGACCACTACCGCCTCTTCCTGGAGAGAAATCCATGGCGAGGCCTGTGGGAGCTGGACATCGACCATCTGGCTCGACTTCTTCACGGACAAGCAGTCTTCTCGTTCACGAGACGACAGATTTGGGGACGATCTCGCAGAGGCGAAAGTCTCCTCAGATTGGCTACTCGTCGAGGGATTCGGAGGAAGATGAGGACGAGGGGAGCCTGAAGGGACCAGAAGGACTTTGGGGAATGCCGAGCGAGAACGAGGAAGAGGATGAAGAAGCTGAGGAGCCAGTGCGGATGGATGATGATGGGACTACAGTCATGGGAGGTTTGAGGCCAACTTCTATCGTCATTCGACCAGCCTCGAGAGATTCTTCGTCGAATTACGAGTTTGGTCAAAACTTTAGTGGAAGCGGAGCGAACTCGTTAGGACCACCCGCCGGCGGAGGATATTCGAGCGCGAGTCTACCGAGCCGATTGAGGACTTTCTCGCAGCCGGGGAAGAGGCCGCCATTGGGCACTTATGATTCTGCGCCCACGCCGGCTCTGCCGAGGGATCTACAATTACCTGGTGGAAGCGGGGGAGGATCGTTCACCGGAGCGAGGAGCGTTTCGGGGCCGAATTTCTTGAGAAAAGGCAGTATACCGACTCCGACGAGTTTGTATGCTCCTAGCTTCCCGAGTTTGGAGAGGAATCACTCACATTCTAGTCAGGGAAGCGTGAGTGAGAATGGAGGTGGTGGTAGTGGACCGGGAAGACAACCTTCGTCGGTGAGGACGAGCTCATACGATACCGTCGGGACTCCTACCTCGGCGAATTTCTCGAGCTCGAGATTCTCCACAGTCACATCTTCCACAAATACTACCGCTACCAACGCCAACACGCCGAATCTCGCCGGCGGTGGCCAATACTTCACTCCTCCTCCACCTCAAGAACTGGCTCTTACCGTTCCCATCCCGCCTCTCCGCCGTCCTTTCCACCTCATGCGTCAAATTCTTCAATCCATCGAATCAGGAGCCTACGTCACACCTCGGCTCTACGTCCCTAAACAAATGTGGTCCCAAACTGGCGTCAAGCTTGTCGCAGTAGAGACGAAAGTTCGGATGTTGGATCTGTTATTGACGGGGCTGGAAGGGATGGAGAAGAGTGGAGAAGAGCTGATCAGGAAAGAAGGATGGAAAGCGACCGAGAGGGGTAGGGAGATGGAGGTTGCTAGGGGTTTTGCGAAGGAGTTGGAGGATCTGGAGGGATTGATGGGTGGGATACAGAGTACGTTGGCGAAGAAGTTGGGGTATGGGACTAGTGGGAAGAAGACAGGGCCTGTGAGTTGCTGCGCTCGTTGAAGCATAGTTGGAAGTGGCTTGCTGATGGTGTGGTGTGGTGGTTTTGCGAGCAGACTTCGTTCAGCGCTTGGAGTTCGAAACTTTCGAGGTCGCTAGATCGCGTCACCAATGGTCGAAGTCTCGATTCTCCGGCGACGTACATAGAAGGGATCACTCGAGTCTTCCGTCTGGCCCAGTGCATCGGTTCGTTTCGACTCTCGAAAGAAATTTACTCGCGCGCTCATAACATCTTTGCTCCGCAGACATCCACCTTGCCGCACTAGCCTCTGAAGATTACGGCTACGAAACACTCGGCAAGAACGAGAAGCAACGTATCGAAAAGGGTCTTCGTCGCGCGTCCGACTTCTTTGGTCAAGTTATTTGCCAGTTCATCTTGCGTGATCTCGGCATCTTCCTTGACAAATGTGAGCTTGCACCACCATTTACATCAACACTTGTACAGGAGACTGATTTCTTTCCTTCCCAGACGTGAAACGAGGCGGAGCGTGGGTTGGCGGAGAGTAAGGCGTCGGGCGAAAGCCCACCTTATCGCCCTCGCAGGTCAGAGCCAGTCCCTTGGACGCTGAACCCATCATACACCTCCATCCTACTTCGCTATCTTCCTACCTTCCTACCTTCCTACCTTCCTACCGCCCTCCCTTACTTCGTGTTTCGTATCAGCAGTGCATTGTTGCAACTTTCCTAAATTTCTTTCCCTTTCTTCCTCCCCCGCCTGTTTCTGACCCAAGCTCTGGCCTCGCGAGACGGGCCGACCTTCCTTTCCGTCGCGCAACGCCTGAAACTCAAATCAAACTTGCGAACCAACCAACGGCTCAATCGGCCTTTCACCGCAGGCTTTTCGAAGGAGAAGGGTGGCACCGCCTCGCCCCGTCGTTCGGCCCAGCGAGTATACCTAGCGCGGAACGGCTGCGAACCGGCAGAGGGAACAGGGTGCGTCTGGATTTTGCATCTCATCTCATCTTGAACAAGTTTTGTGGCTTTTCTGAAACTTTCCCTACTTCCGACAGCTCTGAGACCGGCGCAGGATGCGTGTCTGAGGTCCGTGACGACAACACAACAAAAAAACTCGCGACGCACGAACCTCTTCCTTCGGAAACCGGCCAGCTTCTCACCGCATCACGTCCGCCACCTCCGACCCTCATCAACCACGGAGGTTGAAAAGTCGGTGACACCTCAAAATCCCTCGAGCTCGCGAACCTGGAGGAAACCAATAGCAAAGGCTTGGAGCAGCGTGAGTGTCTCTGTCTTGCTCCGGGGTTCAAGTCGTTGTGAGGGTGAGCGAGAAGACTTGGCGTGAGCGGAGAATGAATCTTCTTGATGCATTTGGATCACCACTCGGCGGAATCCACTTTCTGGTGGTCCAGAAAGGCTTCGTCAGAGCTGAGGCTGCGAAGGGGCGAGTGGGATGCCTTGCATGGGCGTCAAGATGGTATCTCGAAGGCAGTCGACAGCTTTCCGGCCCCACACAATATACTTACTGACGAAGCCTTCTCTTCTTTACATACAAATTCATCGTTCGCCTCCAGTGCCTGCATCCACAGAGTCTTCCACCATGGCGCTCGCGAGTGTCAAGCCTGATCCGCTGGCTTCAATCAACGCTCTTCCGTCGTCAATATGGCCAACGACACCCACCGATCAAAATTCTTCTAATCCCATGCCATACAAACACCATGTACCGTCCTTCGACTCGCGGCATCCGTACTACAGTCACTCTTCCGCCCACCTTCCTTCGCCAAACGGCCGAACCCCACCGCCTCCTGCGGGGAAACAACCTCAAGGCGTCGACAATCCAAACGACCGCCGCGTTATTCCTATCACACGACCAAAACTTGATTTACCACCAAGTCGGGATGGCCGCTTCGACTTGCTACATCGTCGAGGAAGCGTCGACTCGCTCGCCGACTCGCCTTCGCAGTATTCCGAAAGCGCTGCGAGCACTAGCTCTCTTGACCCGGAAGTGATACCAGTCATCGCTACCCGACCTGCCTCGCTCAAACGTCCGTCGAGGTCCGATCATGGTGGTGGCAGGCTGAGCCCGGCGGACCGCCTTCTCTTCGAGGGCCCAATTCCGACGGTTTACGCTACAATGTGGGAAGACGAGTGGACCTTCTGCTATCAAGTGTGCCGAGACGGGCACGTTGTGAGTAGGAGAGTTGGTAAGTCGTCTATATTTCACTCCGAGCGGCGCTTGTGGTTTGAGCTAATTCGCCGCTCGTTCGCAGACAACGACTACATCAATTGCACGAAGATGGTCAACATGCTGGGTCTGAGTAGAGGACGTCGAGACATGATTTTGAAGAAAGAGCCAATCAAGGAGATCGTACGACAAGGTAGCATGCAGCTCAAGGGAGTCTGGTGAGTCTTGAATCTCGTGCGAAGCGACTAGATACCCACGCGAACGTCTCTTTTCAGGGTTCCCTTTGCCCCAGCTCGCAAGATCGCCGAAAGCCATGGACTACTCGAGAAGCTTTCTCCACTCTTCGACGAAGATATCGAGGACCAGCTTTACTCCCCGGAGAGTATCGGTCGCACTGTCTGTCTCGTCGACGCCACTCGCCAGCGCCAACGGCAATTGGAAGATGAACAGAGGCGAGCTAGCTTCAACGGCTCTGCTGCATCCACTCGCCCGTTTAGTGTCACAAAGTACACGGCTATGCTCGCCTTCCTGGACAAGATCGACGCTCGCGTCCGCGACACCGAGCCTGCCCTTGTCGCGAAAGCTAACGCCGCAAGTCGGGACGCGTTCGGGATGAGGCTGGCATCACAAGCTCCTCGGGACTCTTTCACGCTGAAACCACCGACCGGAATATGGTCGTATGAACCTCCCCCCATTCCATCGCACCCTCTCTCCAAGAAAGGCGGCACGAGACCCCAGCAAGGCCCACCAACTCCCTCTTCCAGCCTCGCCTCATTCAGCTTCGGTAATTCGTATACCACTGATGAGGAACAATCTTCGACAGCGATGCCTTCGCCCGTCGAGCCACCCCGCCAGTCACAATCCCAGCCCGCTCCGACAATTCCAACTTCTCTCCCCAGCAGCTCATTTGATCGCAGGCATTCTCATCCTTCTACCTCCTATCAACCAAGCTTCGGCTACGGACAGTCACTTGCTCCGCCTCGACGCTACTCCACCATTCCTCAGTACCCGACTCCGAGCTCAAACATCAATTACTGGGGCCCTTCTCATCCACTTGATCAATCGATCGTCGAAAATCAACAATCTTCTTTCGCATACTCCTATTATCCTACTCCTTCCAACTCCACCGAATCCTTCTCCTCGCTCGCACCTGATCTCACGCGAGAGTCACTGTCGCCACCTTCAAGCCTCTCATCCTCCCTGCCTCCCACTACCGCCTACTATCCATCCTACGACCCCCCCGCGGGTAGGAATACCTACCCTCCTCTCTACCACAACAAAAATCAGCATTACGACCCCAATCTTTCGCATTCCCACGCCGAGCATACGACATACTCGTGGCCTGAGGAAGCGACTTCGTATAGCAGCCACATGCCGTCAGCTACTCCAGCGTTCGCTTTTGGTTTCGCTGGTGGGTATGACGAATGGGAGGCTCCTTCGGAACATCCTGACCAGACTGGCGAGGGGAAGGCGGCGCCAGGTGGGGTCGGAGGAAGGCGCGATTCCTTGATCGGTGCCGTTTTGGATCCTTTGCCAGACCAAGGGGAAGAAGAGTCAAAGGCTGGCTCAAAATATTATCATGATTTGGCGGATCATAATGCGAAGAATTCGATGACTTGGGAAGGAACAGATCGTCGGTGGTCGGTGGATGATGGAGCGAGGTTCGGGCGTAACGAGGACGCCGGTCGCAGGTAGGGCACATTCCCGACAATCTTTTCGGTCTTCGCTAACGTTCATCTTTCGCAGGCAATCGGTGTACTTCTAGCTTGCAGAGCGCGTCTATTGGCTTTGATGGGACGGATCTCGGGCTGGCTTACCGATTTTAGACCGTGTCGCTAGCCAGTTGACAGCAGCCTGTCAATGCTTGAAAAGGGTGTATGAATTAAACTACGTACCACATAATAATATTAGACCGTTCATCGCGACACACCCACTCCTCCGCGTTTCGAAATCTCTCGCAAGCTGGTAGCATGACACGAAGTCGCACTTCCGCGGAAGGATGTTTCGCTGTAAAACTTTCCACCCTTGTTTTCGCTTCGTGTTTGCTTCCCGCAAGCGTTTCGGGCGCCTCCTGCACGGTTGCCGATGTGCGAGCGTCTGCGGGGTATTTCGCTTATCGAGGACGATATTGAGCCCTCGCCAAACTCGCGAAAATCTGAAGCATAAATACAGCGGAAGAAGCGCGCCTCTCTTTCTTTCTTCCCTCATTCAACCTTCTCCTACCCCTTCAGCACATCGTTGTGAGTCTTGGCCTCTTTTTCTGGATTGTCGGCTCGTCTGGGGCGGGGTGGTTTGGCCAGTGGTGATGGGTCGTTGCCATTCCACCTTTGGCTGATATCTTTCGTTTCCCTTTTAGCCTACAGAGCTTTGAGTCTTCATATCATGTCCATCACAAAGATCCCACAAGTCGATAGCTACGACTACGCCGGCGAAGTCGACCTTGAGGCGCTCGCGACCTCCCTGAAGCGTGCTGGCGGAGTAATCCTTCGAAATGTCGCCAACGCAGAGGACTTGGCTGCTATGGAGAAGGACGTGCGTCCACACATCGAGGGAGATAAGGTCTGGACGGGTTCATTCTTTCCCGCTCAAACTCGGTGAGCATTCGTTCGGACCGCTCTTGTGTGGGGGTGGCGTCGCTAATGGAGGACATTCATCGTAGCCGGGTAACAGGACTCGTCAGCAAGTCACCGAAATTCGTGGAGAAGGTGAGCGTTCCTCTTCACATCACAGCACCACGAGCATCCCCTCACAATTTGTAAAGGTTATCATGAACCCAGTCTACCAGGCTACTTGCGACAAATTCCTTACCTCCTACCACACTGGACATCTTGGAAGCGAATTCGTCGATTGCGTTTCGAAGCCCCAGTTGATGAACACAAGTCAGCCTTTATCCTCAGTTCCTCGTGTGATTGGTTTCTGAATGATTACTTGATTAGTCGTCTTCGCCATTGGCCCCGGAGGAGGTGACGCTCGTAACCAGCCGCTCCACCGTGAGGGATCATCCCTCTCAGCATTCGAGAAGATGGACTCACCCCAATTATGATTCTTAGGCGACGATAGTATCTACCACATGAAGCACACCGCGTGCACCGCAGAGGAATATAAATCGGTGCGGAGGGCAGGTTGGGAAAGCTGGGGAGCGGTATGCGAGCAGGGGAATAACGACAAAATTGTTCGAAGACACTCCCATCGGACCAAACAAACCATGCCTAGGAGCTTGTGTCAAAAAACTCCAGGTGGTAGCTTGAGCAGAGATTGTTGTGATGTGTTTGAAAAAGAAAGATTGGATCAGCTCCTATATGTAGTCGATCGATCACGGAACGGCCACGCGCCTACTCAACCTCGTCGTCGCTCAACCTTGCCCCCACACACCACCTCCCAAACAACAACGCTATTACCTACAAAACAACATCTTCCCAGCAAAACTCACACTATTTCACTCCCCAATGCACCCTCACCCTTCTAAGGAGCGCCCTCCTCATTTGGCTGAACCACCAGCCCCCTCTCTGCCTCCACTCGGTATCGCAGTCGACGACACGCCATCCGAGGACGAAATCTTTTCTCCGTTGGTGGGACCGGAGGCTTGGGATTATGTGGAGAATCATTGGACTGGGAAAGACACTGCGGATGGAGGGATGGAGGGGGAGGGG
>JASZXU010000504.1:0-19823 GCA_035521515.1 Phenoliferia sp. Uapishka_3 | reverse complement strand
GGGGAGGACTTGTGGGAATGTGGTGAGTGGGGAGGGAGTAATGTTGGGAGGAGAAAAGTTTGGGAGTGATGATGAGAGTGGTGAGTCCTGTTTCTTTGTTTCTGTACCTCTTTTCTTTCTGTCCCCTGTTGCCTTCGACGCGGGTCGTTTGATACTCACCATATTTTGGTAACCCGAAGCTCGAGCTTTGATCGCACACTTACTCGAACATGAGCCTCCGAAAAGATGTACTGCTTATCAAGGATTGAGGTCGAATTGGATTATGGGCAGCTTGAAGGAATTGGAGAAGTTGTATGATCAGGTTGTGAGGGGTCGCTTCGCGTAATTCTTACTTTCCTCGCTTCTTTGCCTGTTTTCACTGAAATGACATTATCAACTATCTTAGCGGCTGCGGTCCTGATGATTGGTGAGTGGGGAGTAGGTACAGAAGGTGTGGTAGATTCGTGGTGTCCTTCGCAACGCCTTCGTGCGCTTGACTAGACGTTCATGCCATAAACTCGTAATAGAAAACATCTTGAAGCGAAGAGTCCGGTTGTCTTCCAATTCTCTACATATGAGAGTAACATATCGTGGGGTGATTGTCTCTACGTCAGTGCGAAGTCCGATAACTCGCTTGATTTCACCGGCGACCAAAACAAACTGTCATTGCCAGACGTCCGATGTACGCCCCTCAACCGACCACAACTCCAGAATACTTTGAAGCCCACCCAGCGCTTCTCCCACGGATCTCTACTTCGAATGTGTCGCCGACCTCATTGATTACTTGTTGGTAGACGGAGTCCTCGATCAAGGTTGATCAAGGCCTTGACTCCGAAGATAGGCGCTCTCAAGCGAACTTCGCAACCACTGGGTTGTGGCGAGATTTTGATGATTTTCTGTTTGAATTCTGGATAGTGGAGTGTTACCACTGGCTCAAGCGATTTTAACGGCAGCTATGTATACCTTCGAGAGTTGCAGGTCTCTCCACCGCCCAGACGTCGCTTTTGTTGTGGATATCGCGAATGAGGATAGTCTTCTTCTTGCGAACATAACTCTTTGCCTGTAAGATCAAATAGGCGAAACAGAATACAGAGGTCAGTACGATACCACTGACGGAAGAAGGGGACCATTTATCAATCACATTTGAGCTGGCGGTGCCAATGAATCCCGCGACTCGCGTTTCTGCGTTGGAGGACAATTGGGTACGAAGTGATGCTGCTTGATGTGGGAAGTAGCTAGCAGTGCACGAAGAAGAGGAGGGCCGGACTCGAACCATGCAACCCTCCTCGCTTTCTGCGGCTCAACATCCGGGTGTGGGCGGTTGCGCCACCCCCAATCGGTGATAAGCCAGTCGAAGAGCTTCTTCCAAAAATTACGAAATGTGCGACTTGCACAAGCGCACCCAATTCGACGTCTGGTGGATTCACTTCGAACGAGAAAAACTTTCTCAGACCCCTCACCGCATATGACTGAGGTCGCGAAACTGCGACAAATTGCGCGGCAAAGACACGTAGTATCATTACGGATAGTCCAGCGAGTACGTTGAACCTCACTGAGTGAGTTTCGATCCGCCAGAGTCACGTGTTGTTCTGGCGGAAAGTAAGAGCTGAAAGTTCCTGTATGGCCTCTCTCTTTCAAGTTTCTGTATGGCCTCTCGCTTTATCCAGACCTCGATCCATTTCAGATTCAGACTTTACTCTCGAAGTGCGGAACTCAGCTTGAGATAAGGAAGCTGGTCTTTCATACGTCGATTGGACTTTTATTTCCTGACTTTCGCGTCCGTCTGTCTGGCGGACGTTTTCGGTGATCGTTCATGGCCGCGTGATCCTGTAGTGAAATTTCTTCTGTTTGACTTTACCAAAAATGAACTTTAGCACTTTGACTTGGGCGACCCGATCAAAATCCTTTGTGCTGGATTCTGAAGCGTGTGGTTTGCTCAAACTGAGCTTGTGCGAAGCCTTACCCGCACCTACTTGTGCCTTCTTGGGTTGGCACTGCAGCGTCTAAACTTGATTTTGGGACTGAAGCAGCAATACATGGAGTTTGGATGTCAAAAACGAGTAAACGAGAGAAGAACCTGATCTAACAGCTTCGCAGCCCGTCCCTAAAAAAAAGCAAGTCTCAACGACTCCAATGAGGATGATTTGAGACTAATCGCACTTCCGAGCCGGGAGTTGAACCCGGATCACACGCGTGACAAGCGTGTATACTAACCGTTATACGACCCAGAAGTTTGTATGCTGACGTACACCGAGGGCGTCGCCTCGTTCCGGTAAGGGGCGCTTCCGTCAGCGCAAGACATGGTTCTTTCGTCTCCGGATAGGCGCAGAAACATTTGAGAGCTAAACTCCCTCCAAGAGTCGTAGGCCGCTTCAATGTGGAGAAGGGTTGAGACGCGTGAAGGTGTGCTGTGCTCGCAGCCTCGCGCGAAGTCGCCTGTTTGGCAATTAAAGTAGAATAGCAAAAGTCTGAGCACCTTCACCAGGAGAGTATTCAGCTCTATTTATGAATCCCAGATTAAAGGATCCAAATTACATCATTCGGTGCAGCCTAGCCTTGAATAGTGTGTGAAGCGTCGCGATGTCGCCACATCATGGTGCATCAAGATCAGTAAAACACCCACCCGCCTCGATACCACGGGTCACAGGCAATATGGAAGGTTTTGAAAGCCTGTTCATTCCTCACAGAAAGCCACGAAGTCTCCATTGCTTCTTCCCTGTTATCGCGGAACGCATAGCTGCATCTCAACTCGTGTCGACGTCTTCTCCGAAGGGGCCGCAAAAAAGAGAAACCTCGCCTCGCCGTTCAAGGACACGTAGGACGAGAAGCCAGGTGGAGGACCAGGGAATTGAACCCGGGACCTCATGCATGCTAAGCAAGCGCTCTACCACTGAGCTAGACCCCCCACAAGATGAGAGAAGAGACTAGGGAGGCAACGCCACCGAGTCATCTTTCACGGCAGGGGCGACGGCACGGTGAGTACGCCGGTATTCAGGATTGTCTTGATTTGATGAGGTATCAGAGCTCATCTTCTCGGTCACGGGACTTCTGGGAGAATAGAGATCGGTGGGAAGAAGTTGGTGGAGGGTGCTTGAGAGGACGCCGCCGGTGTCTGCGAGGGGAAAAAATTCTCCGCGCGGAATAAACGCATGACTTCCTCATCAATGGAGAAACTGTGAGACTGCGAGTATTCAAGATTCGTAAATCTGGATTGCAAAGTTTGGTTGAGGCACAACTGCTTGGTAAGCAACAGACCTTCAAGTTTGACTCAATGGGCCAGTCTCCAATTGCAGCCGACTCTGCCGCTTTTTTCCCGTGCCGGAGCGAGAGGAACATACAGTAATATGCAAGAACTCTATTACCTCACAGACTATCTACTACCACTGATGCGATAATGCATAATGTACAAACAAACAAAGAAATATCTAGACCTGCACTTTAGCTGCCTTCTCTCCAGCAAGTCCCTCTTTCTGGATACCGACCAACTTTTTTGCCTCCACCTTTTCTTCCCTCTTTTGTCTCCACCCTGGTGCATATTTGAGGACAGCGAGTGGCATGGGAATGCCTAGAATAACGATGCCACTGAACAAGACGAAGGTCCATCCTGCTCCGATGGCACGGTAAATGATTTGACTAAGAGGATGAGGATAGGTCAGCACGTCTAACGAAGGATTGGGTATTCAAGTCTCCTTACACTACGGCGGTACCAGCTGCTCCAAACAGACATCGAACGAGGTTGAGCGAGGCGGACACAGCGCCACCTTGTCCCGGTTTCAAGTCCTGGCCGTAGACGGTAGCTGTGGTTGACAACCGGGATCAGCGAAATGCAAAAAAGTTGAACATCTAAGTAAATCCTAGCGTACCTGTACCGATCGTTCCCGTGCCCAAGCCGACAAAGAAGTTCACAACCAGGGTAGCAGCGAGAGGTGCGTGAGCTTCGAGGCACCATCCGAGAGCGGTAGACGCGAAAAGGAAGCAGCTGCAATGAAGAAGATGATTAGATCGTGGCCGAAAGTCACAAATGAGATGACCAACCACATGAAGGGTACGATGCACCGAATGCGAGTAAGGTGTATCCTGAACTCTTGGGGCTTCTTGCGGAAATCACCACCGACTCGCTCCTCTTCTTTCCGATAGTAGTAGTCCAGTTGTCGACCATTTAACAGCGAAGAAACAATGCTGCCGACTCCACTTGGTCTGGAAGAGGAGTTTCAGGACCAAGTTGACGATTCGGAATCAACGAAAGTGAAGATTGCTCACAGATAGCACAAACCAATTTGCAGCTCCGAAAGACCATATGTGTTCGAGAGTGCGGTAGAATAAATGGTCCTGTGGTTGAGAGTGTAGTGAGTATCGAGACGCCACAAATCGCGCGAGGGTGGCCCTACAGGACACAATAAAATTGTAGGTATAGGAGAGACACGAAAAGAAACACGAGGAGTATCTCAGGTGTAAAGAGAATGTAGAATGCCGAGAGAGGTTGGTACTGCGCAGACCTTAGATTAGCTGCCGGGCTTCGTGGGTACCTGGTAGACACTTACTGGTTTCGTAGGAGGCCGCTCAATTGGATCTTCGGGCTCGAAATTCGGATCGCGCTTCTCCCTACGATGCCTAATAAGCATCATTGGCGACTGACAGAGTGCGGGCGGTGGTATTGAGCCATCGCCGACCATCGACCGAAGCGTTTCGGGGAAAATGCTGGGACGAAAAGCTGTCAGTGTGCGAAACAGCTCAAAGTCGAGGAGACACCTACAAGATCAAGGGTACGAGAACAACTCCGGTCGTAATGGTTAAGAACCAGAAGATGGCTCGCCATCCAAGAGTGCTGGCGAAGATGCCTCCGAGCAACGGTCCCACTGCGGGCCCGATCATCGTTCCGCTATTTTTTATCGGTAGATTGTCAGTAAAGTTATGTGCAGTGGAAGATAGGTAAAACCCACGCTTGGAATACGCTCATGAACTTGCCCCGTTCTCTCGGCTCCGCAACGTCCGCCACTGCTCCAGCACCAATCGAAACGACCGCCGACCCTCCCGTAGCCTTTGAGGGGGGGGAATTGTCAGAAATTAGCGATGGGCTTCCCCAATCCCCCGCTCAGAAAGTAAGATCTCACCTGCAGCGCTCGCAGAACCATCAGAAGCCAATAAGCGTCTGTAGGGCACAAAGCCAGTCCAATGTTTGCTCCCAGATACACTACCAACGTCCCGACATATATCGGTCGCCTTCCAAAGCTATCACTCATACTTCCAAAGAAACTCGGGGTAATAGCCTGCGAGATTGAATTCCCAGTTTAGCTCTCCCGCTCAATTCCTCCCCACATCAGAAAACCGCGACTCACTTGAAACACCAGATAGATAGTAACTGCCAGTGAGATCTCCTCGCTTGTTTTGCCAAACTGAGTCACTAGAGTAGGGATTGCTGGGACGAAGATATTTGAGGATATTGGTGAAAGCATCGCAGCAATTCCTCCCAGCCCCACGATGAGCCATTTTGTGTGTATCGAGAAAACAGAGTAAGGACGATTAGAAGAGGCTCCAGTACCGGAGCGATTGAGATTTGGGAAAGGTGTGGATGGGGTCTTTGTCGGAGCGTTCTCGTCGGGCCGCGCTTGCGGCGTTGCGGACTCGGAGTGAATCGTGACCCGGGTTGGGGCTCGCTTGAAAGAAGGTTGTTGATCGAGCGGGGTGAATGGTGGAAGGTCCTCTGACGAAGGAGACGGTATGGAGTCGGTGGCTGAGTCCTCCTTCTTCCCCGCCGATATGCCCGCTTCGCGCTTGTTGTCTGCGGGAGTTGGATCCATCGAGGCGGTATGTTCCACCAGGGTCGGGGCTAATGATTGGGTTGGTGAGCCAATTGGAGGCGACATGAGAAGTGTTACGTGTTACGAGTCTGGGTCAGGAGGAGAGAGACGGTTGGAGAAGTGTTGATTTCGGACCGGAGCCGGTCGAAGACGGTCGAAAACGGGCCACTCGGTGAACGCCGGAGACGCCGGAGTTCGTTACGGCACATACGGCAGTCATAAGAAGACGATGTGAAGAGTGAAGAGGCTCGGAGTACAGTTAATTTGTAGCAGCTTGTACGTACTGTATTTCCTTTGAAGATCAAAATCATGCAGACAGTGCGCTTCGAAAGAACGAAAGGGACGACCTCTGTAAGACTGGGAGACAGATGGGAGTCACAATGTCGTCGTGAGCTACTGCATAATTCACTGACCCTGAAGGTTCTTTATCATTTTTCATGCCGTAGTGCTACACAGAAGTGCGGCAGAACCAAGTCGTACACGCACGTCCTGGTGGTCCACATCATGAGCTGGGTAGGTAGCAAAGGTAATATATCAGCGGAATGTCAGAATCGGAAGAGTAAGGCCCAAAGAGTGCTCACTGTCTTCGACCTCTCCCCATTTGTTAATTTGACTCTGCACCTCGACATGGGCAGCCTTCGCAGCATCGTCAACCGAATAGTGCCCCTCGACCAAAGCTAATGCGATCAGATAAGATTTGCTTGCGAGAACCGCTCGTTCGAACGCTGCAAAAAAAAAAGAGAGTTATCTTCATTAGAGTTCGAGAGCTTTGATGCGAGATGCGTGGGAATTTACCAGCAAGTTTGAATTGATCGTAACTTCCGACAACGGCTGCAAGCTTCGCGACTGTATCGGCAGGTTGCTTGTTACCCAAAATCCCTTCGTAAATATCAACCTTCACGTCGAAAGTTTTCGAAACCCAGGCGATTAACGGCTTCCAGTGCTCATCCTGGAGTGCGACGAGTTGTTGCGGGTAATCCTCGTGGAAGCTATTGTTTGCCACTTATCAGCAATTTTTCGTAGTGGGAATGAGCTATGGAAGCTTACCAAACAGTATCTGTACCGAGGTACCTAATCAAGCCATCCGCAACTTCCTTTCTTACAGCGGCATCTCCTAGCCCGTCCAACGCTCTTGACGTGATGGAAGTCTGCCCCGCGCCCCCAGTCAGCTCTGGACGGACTTTATCTCCCTCCCCCTTACATTCCACTTACCATTGGTAATGTATGCGGCTTCAAAACTGCCACTTGGTTCTCCCACTCCTCCGCAATAAGAATCGCGACCGGTAACCTCTCTCGCTCCAGCAACAGTGGCAGCCCACCTGGCGTCCGTAAGTTTCGTTTGTCAAGCATAACACCATATCGACCTGAGCATCCCATCTGTCAGCAAGTCAGATAAACTTTGGACGCTAGAAAGGAGCAAACCATCGTCTTTCTTCTCGAGCGCAACCGTCTTCCAAAAGCGTCGCATCATCTTCTCGGCACCTGTCCGAGCAGAGACAATCTCAGTAGAGCGACAAAGAAGCAACAGAGGTGAGAACGAAGCGCACGAGATGTTTGTGGCTCTGCCTTAGACGCGGCAGCTGGAGGAAGTGCGGCGTTGGCTGCGATTTCTGCTGTTGTAGGGAAGGAAGCGGTAACGACATTCCGACTTGCAAAAGGTGCTCTTTGAGCTCGTAAGGCGATGCGGAACATAATATCGGCGGGATTGGAGATGTTGGTGCGAAGGAGAGCTGCGGCAAGCTGCTCCGAACAATTTCAAGCGTCGCCGAGACCGCCATCGCCTGCCACAAACCACAACCTAGCGCATACTTCTCCACCCGGCACACCTCTCGGAAACATGTACGTTCATTGCAAAGCTTGCGCATGGCCACCACGCTGACCTCTCGCGGGCTGACCAGGTCTGAATCCGTCGCCGCTCTCACTCGCAAGGTTCACCTCGCTTCCCACAACTTCTGCCCGCACAACTTCTGCTGATACTTTCCCGTACAGGCACAAAGCACCTATCACCCTAAGGGATACGGTGTGTCCGCCGGCCTTGCACGAGCTCGCGCACCCTTCCGCACAAAGAACACCATCACAGCCGGCGTCATCGGCACCTTCATCTTCTCCGTCTACTACTATTCCATTTCCGCCGTAAAGCAAGACGACTTCTCCGACGTCGCCATGCCGTCCGAGGCCGAGAGGAAACAAACACTGTCGATTGAGGACGAGAAGAGGCTGAAAGAGGAGATGAAGCGGGAAGTGTTGGAGGGCCTGCAATTTGCGCAAAAGGCGGAAGAGATGAAGAGTTTGGAGTCGGCGACACCAAAGCAGAGCGCGAGTTTGTTGAGTCAGCTGAAGGGCAAGTTTGGTGGTGGCGCCGTCGTGGACGCACCGGCGGTGGATAAGATCGGGACTGTCGGGAGTGGAGCAGGAGAGGTGCCGGCACGCAAGGTCGTTTAGGAGATGGAAGGATTAGGCGAGTCTTTGCACATAATCATTAACACCCTTCTTTTAAGGTGCAGCACTCGGCGATGGGTCTTCCGACGCTGTAAACCGGTGCTCGCTCCTAGGCCGTCCGATCCCCAACCTTTCGAGACGGGAAACAATATCTTGGTGGAAGCAAGCGGAGATCTGGTACTTACGCTTCCAGCAGTCCATTCAGCCGATGGTGCGGGACAGGGGAATCTCTCATCGCCCTGTCCTTCGAGCATGTCGCGGCGTTGGATCAGCTTGAGGTGTACACTCGGCCCTTTTTCCGTACCCTGGAAGCCGTGGACGAGAGGCAAGTTCCTTTGTTCCTTCACGGCTTCCTACGCGCGATTCGTGAACCCTCGAGCTCAAACCTTTCTCACCAGTTCACGGACTCTGACGCCTGCTTGCCGCCAATCCTAATCTGCACGCCTTCCGCCTATCCTGACGTATGCGGTTACGGTTCCTTTCGTCACTGACGGCTTTTCTTCACTAGAAGTAGGTACGTCGCTCAGGAGACGTCGCAACGATTGCGTCGTGATTCGCGTCCGGAACGCCAGCTTCGTCGCGAAGTTGAGCTAAGCGTGCTTCCCTCCACTCCGCGACCCGCTTCAGGATGGACTCGTACGGCAGATTATTATAGGGTCTCGCGTCTCAAGCGCTCGCACAACCCTCCCTTCGATGTCTGAGTTATCTGAAGTTTGTGGCACGGACAGTGATTCAGTTGATTCGCAGGAAATCGACTGGGGCTCGCACCCCCCACTGCTCAATCTACCTGCGGCAAACATTATTTCCACCCGCCGGGTCTGCCGGCTCTCAGGCCTTAGTTCTTTGACCTCGAAAGAGCTATTGACTGCCTCAATTTTCGAAATGACTGGACCGTCCGTTGTGCCTACTGCTCTCTTCTTCATCTCCTCCTCTCCTCACCCTCCAAATACTCCACACTCCGCAAGAACGTACCAACGCTCAAATGGCCGGAGGATTCAATCAAACTTGGGAGGTGAACCCTTACGACACTCTACTCCAGCCGTCCGCGAACCAAAATATTGCCAACCGCACTCTGGCGCCACTCTTCGCTGTGAGTGGGACTCTTCAAGGATTCAAGTGCAGACAGCTGACTTCGATTTGTGATTCAGGGATGGATTCTTAACCTCATATGCTTCGGCATGGTCTGCAGTTCTTTCTTTACGCATTTTGGTACCCAACACTACCGCCGTGACAACCCCAAGCTGAGAGTCAGTCCTTTGACTTTTACTTCCAAAGCTCCCTTCTTCAATGCTAAAAACGCCTTCTCCATTCCTCAGCTGCTTGTTTGGGTAGTCGTGTTGATGGCTGCTCTCTGTGCGAGCATCAATGTTGCACAAATACTTCATTATGGGGTTTCGCAGCAGCGAGACTACGAGCACCTCTTCGTAAACTTCGTACAAACATATGTATGTCAGCCTGGGCCTCGTTTAGGTTTCCTTACGAACTAAACCCCGATACATTTGCAGGACAACATCCCCAGCGTAATTCTTGCGTTCATTGCTGCCCTAACGCAGACCTTTTTGACCCATCGAGCGTCTAAAGTAAGCGCGAGCCTGAGATCCTTTCGTATTGAAAAGGACGAATCCGGCGCACTCAATGCTAACGATACTCTTTACTGGCAGCTCTTAGCGCACAAACGTATAGCGTACCAACTCTTCAGGGGAACGATGGCAGTCCTCATAGTCGTGACATTTTTCGCTGGCCTCGGTACGTCACCTTTTGAAGCTCTTTTGAGTGTAACCACCGTGAGACTTAGCCTCTCTCCTACTCGTTGGGTTAATAGGAAGTGCTATTATTGGATTTATGTATCTCTCCGGGACAGAGGACAAAGCCTTGCCGTTCACAGTCAACATCCTTCTCGGAGTCAACATGTTCATCTCGGCGGTTATAGATTCAACCATCACAGTGACTCGTGAGTGCACATTATCTCAATAGAATGACATAGGCGTGAAGCCAGGATCTGGCGACTGCCAGTCCTGCGAGGACGGGGCGAGGACCGGAAGCCAAATTGACATTTCGCTGATAAAACAACCTGCCGCATAGTGATTATCTCACTACGCGGAATGGTTGCTGGCTTCAACTCAGAGACTGACGGTACAATCCGAAGGTGAGCTCAGAGATCGATGCAGGCTCGCACTGCGAAGGTGAGCCCTCAAGTGTCGAGCTAAATTTTCTTCTTGCCCTTCAGGATTATGCGACTTTCTGCAGAGACAGGGCTCCCGACCACGATGTGAGCTGAAAAGGCTTTTGCCCACCGACTGAGCATCCTATTGATGTCAAACCTGCAACAGCGTTGCTGTCCTGGGCGCCTTCATGGGCGTCGTTTTTCCGATGTCGCAACTAGAGACAGTGAATCTGGTCTGGGCTTTCGTTTGGCCTCTGCCGTCGCTATGTACGTCCTTCTGTCTCACCCCAGAGAGAATACGCGGACTAACAATAGCTTTGTAGACGCCTTTTCCCTCATCTCGACTCTCGCCGCACGAAAGACCGTCTCCGAAGGCGGCTCATTCCCCTCAAACTCAGGACCGAACTCGACGTCTCTTGGCGGTAACGCCAGTCGTGGCCCAAAGAGCAAAAATGGAGGACGAGTCAAGGATCAATTTGCTCAAAGCATCCAAGTGCATCAGACCACCACGGCTGCAGTCAATGTCGACCTGGAGCTCTACGATTTGCCTCTAGAGAAAGGCTCCGTGCAGCATGAAGGCGGTGACTTGCCGAAAGTGCAGTGGGCTTCATAGCTGAACGCCACCAGCATTTCGTAAAAGTAATATTATGGCTACCTCGGTTAATCGATGTTCCCGTTTAGTTTCCAACACACTCGTTTAATGTAATTACATGTGATCACCAGCAGTAGAGAAGATGAAGTCTGAGAAGGGCTGAGGAGATCCCGCTCTCGAGAACAGTGCCGGTTCACCCCATCCTTCGAACTGCGCGAGAAAGGGAAGGCGTCAATTTTATTTCACGAGCCGATTGGATACGCAAAAGAAAACTACGTACAGCATGGTTGTTGCTCAGCATCGCTCCACCACCCGAAAGTGTTCCGAGGCGTCCTCCAAACCCAGCTGCAGAAGAAATGCTTTAGTATGTATCTTTTTCATCAAGGGTGAAGGTCAAAACTTACGCATCAGCATCTGTGGAAAACCAAAAGGATCAGCATGATGACTTGCCGTACTTGCTAAAAAGAGACTCACATTGTCCCAGAAGCCATTTGAGTTGAGCGCATCACTCGTCGCGTTCAACCCCATCGCCGCATCTTCAGCAGCGTTGGCATCCAAAATATCTTGAAGCGACGCTGTCAAGCCGGGCAACTGTGGTGCGCGTTCTGGCACCGGCGAACCGGCCCGTGACCCAGCGCGAGTCGCGGCTGCTGTGCGATCTCCCGAGAGCTTGCTGTCGATGAGTGAGCGGAGGAATGCCGCGTAGATTGCTGGTGTGTGGGATGCATCGACGGCGGCTTGCTCGAGGATGGTGGCGGTGTCGCGCGCGAGGTTCAAACACTTGACGGAGTCGACGACGTTCGAGAAACTCGGGTGGATGAGCTGTGGGAGATTATTGAGTGAAGCCCAGTTTGTCTCGGAGGTTGAAACGCACCTTCAATAAGAAGCAAGCACAGTAAGTCACGTAAACGAAAGTCGAGTCCTGACGGCGAATAATGTCAGCGTCGACACCTCGCGATATGTTGAGAAGTTGACCGCACCATCCCATATCGAAAGCGACCAGTGGGACCAAGCTTGTCCGTAACATGCTTCACTATTGCTGAGGCACATTCGAAGCCAGTGACGACATAAAACACAAGATCTCTCGCGAATTGCGGCTTGTCGTGGGATTGCTGGATTGCGAAGGAGAGGACAAAGACGCGGTAGTAGTTGAAGTAGAAATCTGTGAGGCGTCGAGTATTAGCTCATGTTATGCTGCAACATGTTATGCTGCAAGCAGAACCAACTGTCTTACGCATCAGTGAAATCCGGTAGTCCGTTCCAGCGTCTGTACAGTGATCTCGTATCAAGGCCAGGGTGTCAATCCTCCACTGTTCAGTTTGCGCCAGAAAAACTCTAACGACGGCACCACTGCAAAAGACTGCGTCAATTTTTTGAACTAGAAGCAAGTCATCAGTAGGTGCGCACTGGTCGAGGTTCGCGTTGTAACCGGTGTAGCTGTTGGCGTCCGAGTACAAGGCGTCCATGGCTTGTGCCTAGGAAAGCAACTTTATTACTGGAGACCTCAACTGTAACGCCAATTCGACTCACCACGATATGGTGAAGATCCGCAATGGCCTGCCAGAAATCGAAAGGGTAAGACTCATAGCTCTTGTATGGAGCTCTGGCACCACGCACGCAAATACCAATGTCCGAGGCGTTTGCCAATGGGAGTATCGACCACGTCTAATCAAACGTTCTCGCGTCAGCGGATGAAGACTATAATTGAAAGAAGTACTTCTCACCATCGCATTTCGCATGATATAATCCTCCTTGCTAATGCACGGCGGTTTTCCCATTTGAAGTGATCTGCAGATTGCGCATTGAGATCTTTCTCACTTCCCACCGACAACTTTTTTTCACTTCACTTACAACGAGCGGTCGGTCACAACGCCTTTCGACCAACGTTCATCAGCTCCTTTACAAGAAGTGCAAGCGAGACGGAGGTACTCACAATGGATCCAAGTCCTCTCCCTATTCCTCGCATCTTTCTCATACATCACTTTCATTTGCTCCGGCTCCCCTGGTGGAATCTGTACATCCGTTTTGACGTGCAGTCCCAGCTCGAGGCTCATTCGAACCGCCATCCCACTGAACAAATAGCAGCGGTCGCCTTCTGTCGGGTATCCAGGCTGATTCCAGTGCGCCAAAATCAGGCAGCCTTGGACGATGGAAATGGAAGTGGAGCCGCTGAAGACGTTCTCTGCGGCTAGACGGATAGCAGTCGCACGACATTGGGCGTAGAGTCCGGGTCGATTTGGTACGTAACGCGAGGCGACGGTGCAGACTAAACATGAGAGCTCATGAGCGAGATTCGTCCGAGTGAGAAAACGAAACGTACTGCAAGTGAAAAGAAAAGGCGCATAAAGAGCTGTATATGTTGGTGTGTGAAGCTCTCGGTCCAGGAACGGCGCTTGAGGTTGACAGAAATCGAAGAAGCTGTGATTCATAGGGTGGGCGTTAGCGTCGGCGAGTACCGAAAAACCAAAACCAATACGCACAGCTCAAAAAGCATTGAAACTTCCTCGACTGTGACAATCTTTTCTAGTAGTAAAGCGGGTGCTGATTTCGGTTCCGCTGGTACGACTCGCATGGGAAACTCTAGGGCGCGGGCAAGAAACACGATTAGTAAGTTAGCGCGAGGTAAGCGAAGACCCGTGCGTACTGATTGGATCCCCAGCAAATGAGCCTGCGGCAAACTTGACTTGCTTTGCTACTCGCGCACCGAGTGGTCCGGGTGTAGTAACAGAGTCATGAGAAGTTCCAGGGACGCGGTTTATACTGTTCGTGCGGAGCTTCAGCAAGCGGACTTGAAAAGCTAATTTGAATAACCACGTACCTTCCATATGGGTCCGAGTTGCTGTGACTGTGTTCTGAATCGTGAGGTGAAGGAGCAGGATACCGCTCATGTTCGGACGCAGAAGTAACTGCGTCGAGGAGAAGTGGGTTGACTGTTGTCTTTTGACGAGACCTCGAGTGGGAATTGTCGGGTGAGAGGGAAAGGTTCGGCAGATTGTGATGTGTATGCTGTGTTGAAAACTGTGGCGTAGGATTGGGGACTGGAGGGGGAGCTTGTGGTGGATTGCCGCCAATGGTGTGGAGGACGTTGTCGAGAGTGGCCTGCATCTGCTTAAGCTTGGCTGCCATAATGTCGCTGGTGCGCGTCTTGTGACGACCTCGCTGAGATTCGATGAAGACACACTGTTGCATGGGCCGAGTTAGCTTTGAACGTCCACCTCACAAACAAAGCGAACGCGCCTCGTAGCTGCCCAAGGAGCACCGACGGCACCTGATTTCCGGAGGGTCGGATGCAATGCAACGCATTTTGACCTGAAAGCATATTTGCTGTTAGCAAGTACTCGAACGCAAGAGAATAACGCGCCATACCTTGCGACACTACCAATAGCGAGGGTACTAGACGTCAGCAACTCGGCGGTTCCCCGCATGAAAGACCACGCCGACTCACAGCAGTACAAGCTTTTGCTCCCCTCTTGAGAACCTTCTTCGGCCTGCCATCTGCGTCATCCTCGTCGACGCCTGCTCCGTCGACGTCCAGGTCGTCCTCGTCAAGGTCGCGCTTGATCGAGTTTGAGTCCTCGCTCCTCTCTCGATAGCTGTACGGATGTGCTGAGGCCGAGGGGTTGGATTGGTGCGAGTTTGCTTGCCTCACCGAGTGGTAGCTGCCGTATTGCGCCATGCTCTGGGACCACCTGTTAGGCGCTAGGGAAAGCTGTGGAAGGTGGATCGGCCTTTTGGAATTTGCGCGAGCTGCTCCACACAGTCCGACCGGGGGCCCCTCACTTCGATTTACCAGTACAAACAACCCTTTCATCATTTTCGTGCCATCATGTCCCGCTCATCAAGTTTGTCCATCATATTTTCGGTGTGTATTTTACATCAGGTTGGGCAGGGCACAACAGTCAGCTGACCAGAGTCTCACGCTTCTGTTTCACGGTGTTGGAAACTGAGACTCTCGTGACAGACTTCACCTTTCCGCTGTCATGTTTTTAACGTCTTCTTGCTCAGATGAGTTTTCGGCGACGCACTGAGCGATGGGAAAGAAAGCTGTGTAAAGAAGAGGTCCGGAGCAGTCAGTCGTCAGGGATGAAGCTCTTTCGCACGGACCACAAATGAAGGTGCAAGGAAGCTCCCACTTTCTACATTGTCCTACCTGTCTTTCTCGTTACCTGTCTTTCTACTACAAGGGAATAATCCTTGCGCACGTGTTGCGTCGGATCCAGTGACAACATCATGACCCGACCTCTCAAGGGCAGCGTCCACCAAACGTTTTCCTACGGCACACCGTTCGCTTTCTTTTCACCCCAACTTCAACCTCGTAGCTAACAACCAAATTCCCAGGCAACACATCAATAAGCACGGCTCAGGGCGCGCCAAGAAACCCTCCGCCGCAACCTCAACAACAGCAGCTCCCGCCGGCCTCTCCAAATCCGAACGATCCCTCCTCTCCCTCCTTGCAACTCTCTACGCATCCACTCTATCAGATCTGAAATGGCCAGCCCATGTGCAAGATCTAAAGGCGGCGCTGTACAACAAAGATGTCGAAAAAGCGTTCGGAGGCGAGGACGACCTCTTCAGGAGGGTGTACGCCGCTAGGTGGGCAGCAGGGCATGCGCTGGTGTATCGGAAGATCTTTGTGGACATGGGCTTGAGGGAAATGCTGAAGGAAGGTGGTGACATTGTCGTCCTTGGCGGTGGTTCAGGCGCCGAAGTGCTCGCGCTGGGATCCCTCCTCTCGACGCCATCTAGCACGACTCTTCCTGTGCGGATTACGACATACGACATCCTTGATTGGAGCAGTATACTTAAGTCGCAAATCGCTGCGCTTTCCGCCGCCCACGCCACTCTGAATCTCACGCTGGACGCCCACACCCACGACATTCTTTCCCTTCCTCTTCCCTCATTCCCCGCCACCACAGCTTTAATCACTCTCATTCTCACCGCCGCAGAGTGCTTTTCACAAAGCCGGCCCGCCACAGTCGCCATGCTCGCCCACCTTTCCTCCACTTGTCCCGAAGGAACGCAACTCCTCGTCGTCGAATCAGCTTCACTCGCACTCGTCCCAGTTGGCGAAAAAACCTACCCTATGGAGACTCTCGTTGATCATGCACTTGGAAAGAGCTGGGAGGTCGTAAAGAAGGAGGAGAATCAGTGGTACAGGCTCGAGGATCACTCGGATTGCTACCAAATAAAACTGGAGAACTCGAAGCTGTTTTTGAGGCTTTACGAGAAAGTGTTATAGGAGTTCGAACGACCAATACATAGAGGAGCAAAGCATTAGAGACGCCGTGGAATAGAGTCCGCTGGTCGGTTGTTGTAAAACCTTGAGTTTCGCACAGGCTCACTTCTGTAAACTAGGAGAACGAGGCATCTCAATGCTCGGTCAGAAACATTTTTCACTCGGCAGAAACATTTTTCACTCGGAGCTGGGGTACGGATGTAAAGATACTTGCAGCGTAATAATGAACAACATAGGCTCCCGGCCTCATAACTGCAATAAAAATATATACTCCACCGAACATCCCATCACTCAAGTCTTGATTGGACCTTTGAGATCCACCTCGATAGGGCCGCTCAAATCCGAAAGGAACGCTTCGTCGCGCTCGTTCAACTCCGGCATCGTGCTTCCGCTTCCAGACGGGTTCCACCTGAGCCGTAGCACTGGTGAGCAAGACAATCTCGAAAGAACGAAGATGATAGTAATAACTCACGGCCTATCAATCTTTTGAGGAAGATGTTCTCCATCCCAATCACTGCTAGTCGTCGACTCCTTCGAAGCTCGTCGATTGGGAGTCCTCGATGCCACTCCGAGAAGAAGTGACTCTCGCAGCGGCCTCTGGACCTCCCGCATTTTGAGGGGAGTTCCCACCGATCCAAATGAGCTCTTCGGCCCGAACGCCATCCTTTGTCCCATAAGCGGTGAAACGATGTCCCCGAAATCCGGCAGGCCACTGGAAGATGCGGTGGAAGGAGTGCGCTCTCGGTATGCTGCAGCAAGTTTTGAGGCAGGCGTTTGTAGCTCTTCTGGTTGCAAGTCGGAGGCGCTGGAACGATGGTTGGTCTGGCGGCTGGTGCTGACAATGGGAGACGTGTGGCGTGATCTTGCGGCCGAAGAGTTCGTGTGGCTAGGTGAGTGCTCAATCGAATGTGATATATCCCCATCGACACCGGCAGAGGAGGTTCGGCGTCCGTGAGCTTGTTGGGCGGACCAACTTTGCGCGTCGGCCTGCGAAACGGCGAGCTTCGCGGCCAGAAGTGCCAGTTCTCGCTCCAGTCGTTCCTCGCGATCCCGACCTTCTACAGCAATACATCGGAGCTCCTCGGCGTCTTCCCTTTCGTGTTCCATGTCTTCGAGAGCTTCTCGGGCCCGCACCTCCCATTTCTGGCGAGCGCGCAAAAGCTCCTCGAGGTAGGTAGCCTGCGCTTCGGAATCTTCGCTGAGTGTCTGCAAGTCCGTTCGAGGTTTAGCAAGGCGAGACAAGAGAGATAATGTAATCACGAACCTTCTTCATCTGCCGAGCGGCACTTCTTTCCCGGCGAAGTTCAGCTTCAAGATCATCCCTCTGGGACCTCACGTCGCTCAATGTCGCGCGACACTCTTGAAGAGCGTCGAGGAGGGCATCGCGTTCGGTCTCCGCTTTGTCAAGCTCCGCTTTGGTCGCCGTAAATCTGCAATAGCAATTGTAGATTAGTACCTTTCCATCAGCTACGAACACTAAGAGTCCGAAAGCGCACCTGAAGAAGATCTCAAGCTTGTCCATACCCTTGATTTCTGTCAAAGTAAGAGAGTGCTTGTTGTCATGCAAAGACTGAATGACCTCAGCGCGTCTAGAGGCCTTCGCTGTCTGACGGTGTGTCGCACGGTCCGGGGTAGCCGGGAACCAATTATCGCTCGAAAGCACTTTCGTAGGATGCGGATCGACATTCAGCATAGACATGGAGTCTGTCGCTGAATCCTGAGTCCATCGACGATTATTGCCGTTCATGGTCGGACGTTTAGAAGTCGGAAGTGGCGAAGGCTCCCTGCTACTGACGTCGGGATGAGCCTCACTCACCATGAGCGAGTAAGCGGGAGAGGTGGCTCGATCGCTATCTTGTAAATGTCGAAGCGAGTTTTCCCTCGCCCATTCCCGGCCTGCGCCACTTCGAAGGCCACCTGCCGCTACGGACGAAGCGCGACTTGGTGATCGAGCTGAGGTTCGATTGGTCGAAGCGATGGGAGAAGAAAGTGGAGTAGCGAATCCTGCTTCGCTCGTATTCGAAGGTGGAATGTTGTCGGTCGTGAGGCGCGCTGGCTGGCGACCACTTTCTTGTGCCCTACGTTGAAGAGCTGAAGTCGATCGATCTTCTCCTGTTCTAGACCTCGCACGTTGCTCAAGCTCCGTCTGGAAGACGTCCTCGAGGTCCTCGCGACGAAGCGGTGCAGCAAGCGTATGTCTTCGTCTCGCCTTCGTAGTTTTCTCGCTCGACCCCTTCGCCAATTCGGTAAACGATTCCTGCGATGTCTTCCGCGAAACCCCAGAAAAGAGCGCTGAAGTAGTGCTAACTCCACCACCTGAACCGGACGAAGACATCGGGGACGATTGATGCTTAATGACTTCCGTCTCTTCATCATCCCGCTGAAGAAGTTTTGGAGTTTTTTCCGTGTCGTCCTGGGGCGCCGAATCCGTTCTTGGCCAACCAGATGCCGTGGAAACTCCAGGAGAGTAGCCAACCGGACTCGGTCCAGGCGAGAGATTATTCGGGCTTTGCAAACGAAAACTTCCGTCAGCTCCATCCTTCTACTGAGGCGAGAATCAGCTCAACTCACAGAAGCAACATCAAGTTATCCAAAACCTCATCAGCCCCATCATCCGTAGTCCTACTCCCTCTCGAGCCTCTCAACGCTCTCTCAAACGCTCCCTCAATATCCGTATCTCCAAACTCACTCACACTCTCCCCTAGTGTCCCCGAATCCGAAGCAGCTCCAGCACTCTTCGACGATCCAAGAAGTAACTTCATCCTCTGATAAGCGAGTTCAATCTCAATAATAGACCACCTCCTCGCAGTCCTAGGCGTCACATTATCCGCTTGACTCGACGTATTTGAAGTCCCGGAGAAACTCCTCGTCATAGTCACCGCCATGGCACGAGAAGGAGGTGTAGGGAAGCCTAGGGAGCTTTTGTCGATAGAGGAAGGATGTGGAGTCGCAGCTGTTGGAGTTGTGTTTCGAGCCTGGTCCGAGTTTGAATCGACCCCGATTTTTGGACTCGCTCCAGATTTCAACTCTGCTTCCATCCTCTCAATCTCATTCTCCATCTCATCTACTGAAAGGTGAACGAAATCCCTCGGCTTTCCTTCGGCGTTGGATTGCGAGATTTCGACTGACGGAACGGCGGAGGTGCGAGTGGCGACTGGTGAAGAATGTGCATTGGAAGGGAAGGGAATAGAAGAAGGAAGAGCAACAGCCCGAGACGAAGGCGAAGGCGAATTCGGCTCCAGCACATCGTCAGAAACATGACCACTATTCATCGACATCCTCTTCGTCCTCGCGCTTCCAAACGAAGAATGATGACCCCCCAATCCCATAATCAAATCCTGCAACGGCGAACCCAACTGTCTCGCAAACTCCTCCGCCTCATTCTCATGAGCCTCATACTCAAGCTGCCTCGAATTCGCTCCCTGCTCACGCTCCAACGAAATCCTCTTCGGCGCCTTACTCTTCCCCACCGGACTTCCCTCACTCCTAACTTTCCTATGTTTCCCCACCCTCTTCTTCGGACTCCCACTCCCCACCTCCGCTTCCAAATCTCCCGCAAGACCTCTCATCGAAGTAGGTGAAGGATTCGCAAGTCTCGAACTAGCACTCCTATAA
>JASZXU010000503.1:0-19863 GCA_035521515.1 Phenoliferia sp. Uapishka_3 | reverse complement strand
ATGGGAGGGAGGGCCGCTGTGGTATGGCGCCGCTGGATGGATCCGGCCACTGCTGATGGGACAACAACGTGCGTCAGCTACAGAGGCGAGCAGGGAACGGCAAAAAGATGCGTACGCTGCCATTGGAGGACATGCTTCCCAGAGAGGTTGCGAGGATGTGGGTGGTACAGACAAAGTCGTATGCGCAGCTAAGCCAGCTCTCAATAAGCTACGAGCGAGTCCCTCCTGCTAACTCCGAGGGGTGGCCTGTCGTCAAGCAGCAGCTGTCGTCTTAGAGTAGGCTACAGTACGGGACGAGACCTAACCGACCTTGATACAATACAGCGAGATGATGGTCGTAAGGGAAAAGTACGTCGACCAAACCTTCCGGACCTTCCGCCGCTCGGACTCCGGCCGACTCGTCGAGGCGTCGTTGTGGCGAGACGTAGTCGCAGGATTCTCGCTTGATTTATTTTAACTGCAAAGCCCAGCAGGATGTCCTCATAGTATATGAGTTCGTGGGCTCAGAAGTTGCATGGCAAAACATGCGTTACTTCGCCGGCCATTTGCCTACCGTAGCCACGAAGCAAGTTGGTTCTACCATACGAAGGGCAGCGTTGGCGCAGGAAAGATTCTGCTTGCCTTCCCTTCACTTCGATGCGAGGTCACCTTTATTTCAAGAGTAAATTGTCAAGACTTTCAAGGGGCTCCAACGTGATATCAAGGGCCTTCATTTGAGCGATTTTGCGGGCGACGGCCCAAGGAATATGGTCCTGTGCCGACTCGCGCAACGCGGTTTGACGCCTCTTGGTCACTTTATCAATCGTTAGGATTCAGAAGAATGTTGACCGGATCAAGTGCTATTGGACGACCGCAGGCGCGTACATCTCGCACGATTCTTTCGAGTACCAAGTCGTTTCGCAGACTGGACAAGAAGACTTTTTTTAACACGCTCCCACCTGACTCCGAAAACTCCCTTTCTCTTGATCCGTTCCGACTGGAGCCAATCTCTACGATACGGTTAAATATTCCTCATTTAAAGCGTGGACGAAAGCCGGAGATCCGCTTTCTCAAATTCTAGAAGCCATGAACGGATGACGGTATGTTCGTTGGCGCGCTGACTGCATCCTTCCATACTTGCGATCTTGATGCTGGATCGGCTGCTTACCTCGCTGGACGAGCTCCTCCGACCCTACCTGCCCGCTCCGGGCTCCCCTTCGCTACCCATCAACGTCCTCTACCTCGGCCTCCTCCCACTCTCCCTCCTCCTCTTCTCACCTCCCATCAAGAGCATGTTCCGGAGTACTTTCTACAGCACCCTATCCGCCCTCCGACTTACCTCCCGCCCGCACCTGGTGATGAACGACAAACCGGCTGTTCTGTCAAGAATTGATCGGGAGACGGGAAAAGAAGTCCGGACTAGCTTGAGAGAGGTGGTCGAGAGGTGTAGGAGTCTTGGAGAGTGGTATACGCCGACGTTTTGGCTCGCCAGGTGAGTGGGCCTCGGGCGTTTGAGGGTTGGAGAGCAGCTGCGGATGGGAGGTCGGAGGGTCGAGGGGATCAGAAGGACGTCGTTTTCCTTGGAGTGGTGGCGCGATCGCATGAACTTTTACTTGAAGAAGAACTCTGTACGGTTTGGGATGAAATGCGGGCAAATTGCAGCCCCCACAAGCCCGAACGTCCAGCGTGCTGACCCTAAGCGCTTGCCAGTGGTCATCTTGCAACAATCTATTGCACCATCGCCGACTTTTCCTACGATTCCTGCACCTACTCTCGTCGACTACTTCAGCTGCCCGACGGCGGCTCTATTTCTCTCGATTTTACCCCGCCAATAACCCCCGAAGACCCAATCGACTCGAGGCCGATATTGGTGGCGCTGCATGGATTGACTGGGGGGAGTCACGAGAGTTATGTCATTGATGTGCTAAGTAAAATTACTAAAGAGAGGGACGAGAAGAATCTCGAAGGGCAAGGATTGGGCTGGAGAGCTGTTGTGGTCAATTTTCGAGGGTGCGCGGGGACGCCTTTGACGTCTCCCAAATTATATTCGTTCGTCCTCTTGATTCGATCCAACGCTTCTGGTACGCTCGCTCACTCCATTCGTATCTTTCTTCGCGAATAACAGCGGCGCCTACACCGACGACCTCCGATGTGCTCTCTCCTACCTCTCCCACCTCGCCCCCAAAGCGCCATTATACGGCGTTGGGTTTTCTCTCGGCGCCAACGTGCTCGCAAAATATCTTGGCGAAGAGGGCGATAAAACTCCTTTGAAAGCTGGTGTGGTGCTTGGAGCTCCTTGGGATTTCTACGCGGGACACGTCTATTTGAGTAGGAGTTGGCTGTCGACTATTTACAGTAAAGCTATGGCAAAGAATTTGAGGTAGGCACTCTTCCTGGGTTCTGGATTCTGAGTGCCTGGAAACTAAACAGATTTTGTTGGTGCACAGAGGAGTCGTTTCGCGAAACCGAGCAGCACTCGAGGGAGCTGTGGATTTCGATTGCATGTACGGAAACCCACAGCAGACTTTGTATGAGTTCGATTCGGTGGGAACGAGGGTCATTGCTGGCTACGTTCGTTTCATTCGTTCTTGTAAATCCTGCCTTGTCTAATGCTTCACCCCTTCTTTATCACAGACGTCAGTAGAAGCATACTACAAAGACGCTTCAGCGAACCGTTCGTCCCCTCCTCCCCTTCCCTCTCGCGGTCCACTCATAAACCAACTTCTTTACAGAACACGCCCACAACATCTCAGTCCCAACACTTTCCCTCTCCTCCTCCGACGACCCAATCATCCCCGCCTCCTCCGTCCCCTTTTCCGCCGCTCTCGCCAACCCAAATCTAATTATCGGAACAACGCTCCACGGCGGCCATCTTGGTTGGTTCACTGGCTTCTTCCGACCTCGAAGATGGATCAGTCGACCGGTTATTGAGTTCTTGAGGGAGATGGAGAGGGCTGATCCGGTGGCTAGGAAGCATTTGGAGACGGTGCCGCAACAGAGGGAGGGAAAAGTGCCGAGTATTGGAGATGATATGGTCGTGGTGAGAGGAGGGGAAGATGTGGGTTTCAGGGAGACGGCGGTGGGAGTTGTGGAGAGTGGGGGGAGCGTTGAGGATGCGGGTTTGACGAGGGGGCTATAGAATAGAGTTGAACTAGTACATAGATGGAAGTAGGAAGATCGGAGAAGAGTAGAAACCCTATATCTCGGTTGTCTGTCGAGGATTGAGCGGCTATTCCAGCCAAATTCAATACACACGGCAGACCTTCTTTCCACATGGAAAGAACACCTACTCCTTGACGCTCGGTTGGCGCTGTCGCTCGCCATTCCGTCGTCCTCAAGATAGGACTTGCTCGTGATTCTTCAGCATTCCGAGGGAATTAATCCAGCCCTTGAAGCTTGATGTGCTGTCTCATCAGATGCAGGGCTACTGAGTGGTTTCAAGCTTCCTAAGAGTCTTCAGCTCGCAATGAGCAAATTTTACGCTTTGTCTTCCCGAGTTCGCGGCTGTATCATGGCGTTTTCCGTGATGGAAGGTACTCGAATTTTCATTAAGAAAACTACAAAATCAGAAGGATCCTCGTACCACAGTAAAATAACTTCCAATATGAACAATGAAAGACGAACCACAAACTAAACACAGCTCGTAGAATATTAAGGTAATAAGAACAACAAAAGACAGCCTTCCGACCTCGCATCTACTCCTCCTAATTCTCATAGCGATAAAGAAAAAGTGCAACAGTCATTGTGGGCCGCCGACTCGGCTGCACTCATCTCAGGAGACATGTACGTCTTAAGGACGTCCGACCACGAGCGTCGCTTAGCAGGTGCTCCTGGTGCATTCTTTGGACGGATGGTGTAGTCCAGAGTAATATGAGGGGAGGTGGCGTCGCATGAAGTGAGTTGGGCGGAAGTGGGAGTGGAAGGGTGGGCGGAGAGCTTAGTCATGAAAGGCACCGGAGCGTTGGCGGAAAGACGAGGACAGTTGGTTGAGTTGTTGGAGTTGGAGGATTTGATGGACAGGGATGAACACGATGAGATTGTATGAATCGATGATATAGATCGGTACGAAGAAGAGAGCGATCTGAATGAGCCAGATGAGTCGGATGAGGTGTTAGAGGTGAGGGACATGCGCGAAGTTGATGGGCGCGATGCCTGGGCGTAGGTCCCGTGCGATGGTGAGGGATGAAGGGAGAATGGGGGAGTTCTTGAAGTAGCGGGGACGACTGGGGCTTCCACAGCACTTTTCGAGGGTCCCACAGCCGAGCCAGGGGACTGTGTGGCCGTAGGGAGCTCAGCTGGCGCTGCGGCAGTGCTCGCCGCACTCGTAGGGTTGACACAGATAGTGGTAGCTCCGGAAATGATGGCTGATTGTTTGGAGACAAAGGACGAAGGTGCGAGAGTGGGGCTGGCCTCGAGGAGTTTAGCGGTTACAGTCACTGGTGGCGCGGCCTTGGAGACGAGACCTAAGTGCAACTTCGAGTGAGCCAGTGCGGTGCAACATTCAGTGCGTAGGTACTTACCAGTAATCCAGCTGCGTGCTTGAGTGAAGTAAGACTGGGCAGTTTCTTGCTCCCAAACGGCGACAGCTTTCGAAAAGGACTTCCAGCTATCTGCAATTTTTTCACGACCAACGAAGTCATGAGTATGTGCACCTGAGACCACGAGAAAGCGGATGACAAACCTTCTACCGTCCTGAGCTCTTGGAAAAGCTTCCTAGTCATCACACATTCCAAGAATAAGCGTTCGCCGGGCACTCCGTGATCCCTGTGAGCCCAAGTAATGTCGTGGAGATGCGCGAGGACCTCCGATTGAAAAAGAACCCATTCCTGGGGTAGTGCAGATCGACCCTTGATGCACTGTATTGCTGATGTGTAGGATGCAGTTGAGGTGATGTCGATGACGGGAGCGCGAAGCTTGCTGAGCTGTGAGCGAAAGACGTCCTGGAACCTCGTGAGGAGTGCGGCAAGCTTGGGTGCTTTGAAGGTGTAGCAATGAGTCGCCTTCGGGTTGATGTTGATGGAAGAGTTGTACGGTCCAAACTTGCGAGGCCAGAGGTTGGACCTGTTGAGGCACATCTGGTAGGTGTAGCGCGCGACGACGACGGAACCAGAGACGTCTCGGGCGTCGATGGAAGGGGGTGAGATAGTGAACATATTAGAGGAGGATGTGAGGTTTTGACTGAGTCTGTGATGGAGTGAGATGATAGTGATTTTCCATCTAGACGGTTATCGTGCCATAAACACGCTTCGATGGCTCTGTACCATGGCGAAAGCTCAGCGCTCATCATCGTGGGACGCGACGCGCTGCAAACCACTTTTCTCTCAGCTGGGTGATTTGACTTGACTTTTGTGAGCTTCTCTTTGACTGTAGGAGGGCTGGAGAGCTTTGAAGCTAGATATGAAGATGACATGTCATTGTTCTGCAAAATTGTGAAGTAGCGATGCCGCCCGAGACACTTCACCGTTGGGGTGCGTCCGCGTTCTCGAGCTCGAAAACCAAAACTGGGCTCTCAATCCGCCGTCACCACTCAAAAATGCCCACCCTTTCCCTTTGTGGATTCACAATATCCTCAACAATCCCATCCCCCTCAACAGTCAACCTTCCTTCGATCCTTGTTCCAACCGCCCACCACTAAGCGCCACGCGCCTGCGGCGGCGTGGTTGCGCTTACCCACCACCGCGACCAACGCGTCGTCCCCTTGCTTCGAACTCCGCGAACGGATCGATTTGCGCTGCTCGGCTTTTGGGAGTCGACAAAGCTTCTCCAAAGCATTCAAACTTGTTCAACAAGTGGCTTTTGGGGCAACAGTTAGAGTGCCGGGCTAGACTGAGTGACTGCAATTGTGTCGGAACCTTGGCCTTGAAAGGAACAGTGGAGGATCTGGGAGAGAGGGCAGATCTGAGCTTCGAATGAAGCTTGGTGGTACTTTCCGAGTAGAGGACGTGTTGCGCTCGCTCAGGCATGATGCTGCTACTCAACAATGGTTGGCCTGTCGGTGGCTCAGATATCCAGGTTTGGAAGTGAAGGGAAATTGGAGAATGGCTCCGGATTCTGGAGTGTTTATTTGGAGCCAGGACATTTTCCGGCGTCTCATCCAGAACTGGAAGGGTGGATGGACTGGGATGTGGACTGGCGGGCTTTTGTGAGAGGCGGACTGCCGGCTTCAAGTCTGGGGTTCTGTTTGATTCCAGGTGCAAGAAATGCATGTGTCCGAACGTCAGGGCCGGGAAATCTTTGACTGCAGCTTGTGGCGTTGCAAGGAGAGAACATGACTGCGAGGATGGCTCAGGATGTCGGACGCGAGCTCCATTCTGTTAGATTGGTCGCACTTCGGTACCAGTTCACTTCTGTCTACATCTTGAGACGGTGACTCTCTCACAGAAAGAGGAGAGCTTTTGATGAAGCGTGTGTCACAGCAAAGCCATGTTGCGCCATTTTTACGGAACTCTTTCTGCGGCGCCAGTGTGTTTTCTCAACTCCCAGCTTGTTCTGTGACCGCTATTGATGAGGACTTATTGGGTTGTTCACAAACATCCTAGTGTTGAGTGGTACCTATTGCTATTCCCGAGGGATGCTCTCATTTGCTGCCGTTGGTGAGCTCGTTCTCTTTGCAGGTCCTCCCTCGCGCTATGGCTGACGCAAAAAGGCATTCAGGCACTCTGGTACTGCCCTCCGCTCCCTGAATTTCAGCTACCGAGGAATTAAGCACTTTGAGATGGTCGAGACGCCCCCGATTTTTGCGAAATAAATGGTCACCTTGTGCGCGTTGGTGGATTCTGAGAGACGCACCCGCCCACAAGGTGGATGCTCAAAGGAATAAGCTCTGTTGCCCAAACCTTTTCCGCCCAAGGTTCGATTTTCTCCATTGCTTGCACGTCATGCTACCGCGGGGCCTACCAATTCAGGAATGGTACGCAGTTTCTTTGACCTTTGGCTTGTTTCACCTCCTTACTGAATCGCAAATCCACAGTCGAGTCCATTATATGTACCTAGGTTGGCCGAGGGGTACCTCAATCAATTACTTGTCACCATCAAAATCATTTAAAGCCGGCGTCTCTCTCAGCGCTTCAACTATCATCTTGATCGTTCGACTTGCCCAACTCAATGAGGACGTACAAGGTTCGAAGTCTTGAGAAGCCGGACGTAATAGGGCGAACTCAAGTTCTATTTTGACTCGATTTGCGATCTTCGGCGTCTTCTTCAAGCCCTCTTCTAGATACTGGACGTGTGATCGCTGCTCCTTTCGCTAATCGACATCAACTAGGTGAAGAAGCTTTTTCGCTACTTCTCCTGGTCGCATTTGCTCAAGAAAATGGGAGTGGTGAGGCGGATAGCGCTTCCCCTTTTGTTGAGTGCGCAAATTTTCTACCCTGTCACTCAAACCCTTTGAGTGTTTCACAGTTGACCTCCACCTGTAGTTTCAGACGCCACTCTCTGGTTGGGGCTTCACTGGAAAGGAGTTGCTGCGAAATGTGCTGGGTGACCTACGACATAAGGTTGATTGCTCGAGTCCAACAGGCTGCTGTGGTCTCCACCATCATGAATTCCAAAACTGAGCAGGACTCTCTTTGTTCACAGATCCACTTATCTGTTGCTTCTTCTCAAGAGCCATGCTGCCGCGTTGACTTTTGGAATGTGACAGCTCCCTTGTAAGCCAAGCTATCTTGATTCCCCCTTGGAACATATATCAGTAGCATTTGCGGATGCATTGGTAGGGATAATTCAAAATGTATTCTGAAAGGCGAATCTTTCGCTGCCACCGGCAATCAACCCAATCGACTCGCGCACGTCCCAGGCACGGTCTTCGCGGATCTGAATATTTGTCAGGTCACTCTATTACACTTTCGAGTGCGTAGACAACCAGTGATGGGAGAGGGACACACTCAGGAAAGTAAAAACGCAAAATGCATACATTGATTGGTTTCGCATGCTTTCTGAGCCTTCGAAACGGACTCGAAGAGCCCCGCGTCAGGGCCGTCGAACACCTGCTTTCTTACACACATCTCTCTCTCTCCCCCTCCCCACTTCCACCGAGAATCACCTCCCATCAAGAGCTACCGCGACCCTCTACCTCTGTGTCTGCACGCAACTTTACGCGCCTCCCACTTTGAGTTCAATTGTGTTTGCCTCGCCGGAGTGACAACGCACGTCGACATCAACGTCGACATCGCAGCTGAAATGTCCTAGCTATATCCACAAGCACTTTGAGGACATTTCTGACCTCCATATCTGTGTATCCTGCAGAGAAGGACACCTCGCGCGACCTCGACTAAGAAGACTCCTGTTCCTACCCCGCCTGCGTCCTCTCTCCAAATTCTACCACAGAGGACCAGCAACAGCATCCCAAGCGTTCCTCTACGTCCATACTTCCCTATAGAGGTCATCTCGACATTTGTGAGTCCTTCCTCTTGGTGAACGTCAGTAAGGTTTTGTTTCACGTGAGAGACAAGTCCACTGACGAAGCGGCTCCGATTCCATGGTCGTGTGGTAGAAGCTGACTTCAGTATCATTTCCTCCAGGTCTCTCACGCCATGTCGTCACGCCGCTCCAGTACTGGTACCACCACCAAGAGGCGCACCCGTCGTCGCGTCTCCAACCCGATTTCACCTCCTCGCCCGACGTACTCTGACGGAAACCTTTCCGACAAAGAGCTATTTGATTCTCAGCATCTCTCTGTCCTCGATCTATCCAACAAGAAGTTTATTCGCCAGCTTCAGCAGCAAGTGCGAGAGAGAGACCTGGAAAGGGACGAGCTGGACGCCCGCCGAGACACTGAGCTGAGCGAAGGAAAGCAGGAGCTCGCAAGAGCCAGGTCAGAGAGAAGGCTTTCAAGCCTCCCACCTTGCCACCTTCAGCCAAACCCTGTACCCATTCCATCATCAAGCACTTCAACTACGCCACTCGAAGCTACTACATCGGCAAGTCGAAAGGAGCAAAAAGTTGGAGAGCCGAAAAAGGCTAACAAGGTGAGCCATCGTTTTCTCTGTGTGGTAGATTGTCGATGGATTGAAGACTTCTTGCTAAAACTTGGGCCTTCTTGACAGCATGCCGCGATTTCACCTTCCAACTTCATCAAACGTCAACACCGCCGAATCTCAAACGCCGACTCCGACTTCGATGGTTTCTCGGACTTGGAAAATTCGGAAGACGCTCGATTGATCGATGACACTGTAGCCGAGGACTTGTCTCTCGCGGGGGCTGGGGAGGAGCGAGAAAACGTTGTCGTGGATGAGGTGGCGGCTCCTCGCCGGCCTCATGCTCGACGAATGTTCAAAGCAGATCCCTCAATGCCAACCACAGAATACGACTTTGCCCGGAGGCTGATGGCGTTGGAGCAGTATGCGGAGGGGAAAGATATCGAAACGAACGAGAAGTGGGTGGATTTGGCGTCGACGATGACCGAATCTCAAAAGATGGCCGCCCTGTATCGCCATTACTACAACAACTTCCCTGGAACCAAAGACGAACTCGCCGCCTACAAAAAGTTGACAAAAGCGTTGGTCAAGCAGAAAAAGTGGAGAGAGGAATACTACTCGACTTACACTACTTCGATGGTCAATGTCGCCGGCGCCACCACGACGTTCCTTGCACCTTTGGTTGGCCCACTCCCAGCTATCTTCGTCAGTGCGACGGCGTTCGTCAAGCTTGGATCCCAGGTCTATGCCTCGGGCGTCTTCAACCCAGCAATAAAGTCTCGCCTGGATGCAAGAGCGGAGGCGGCGGATGAAGCTGCGAGGTTGGAGGAAGTGGTGGATTTGGAAGGAGGCGATTCGGACTCCCACACGTTTCCTCCATACAGGGTTGGAGAGCAGGGAATGGGTAGGGCGAAATTGTTCGCTGGATTCGCTCCCCTGTGAGTACTTCTTCTGCTCACAGCCGTGCTTTCTCTTGGCCTTTCTTGACTGATACTACACCGCAACAGCGGCGCCACCATCTTTGGATTCTTTGTCGCTGGACGCCCCTAGACACAGCGGCCCCGGATGCATTTTTTTTTATATTTACCTGGTGACTTGTCTTTTCTGTTTTGTCATATCTACCCACCCTTCGAACCCTCACATGAATGAGCTGATGGTGCTGTGCGGGGGGGGAGGGGCTTTTGCGAAGTCAATGAAGTCTGGTGTGCACTCAGAGCTTTTCATGGAACGTGGAATACTTCGGGTGCTTCTATTATTAGTCATAGCTGGGATTTTAAATCTAAGCACCACCATTACTGCTGTTCCATCATGCTGGTCGATTACGATGCTCGTGACTTGATATCAGCCAAACTTCTCCGGCACGACACCAACATCCCCGCCGTCTCTCTTGAATAATGACACAACAAAGCAAGACATTGGCATCACTCGTGTCTAAGACCAAAATGGTTAACATCACGGGTATGCGCAAGATCGTTTCGTAAGTCTGTAGCAACTTGCTCATGGTTGAGAGGATTTGTGCAGTGGTCACGCGTTCAAGACGTCGGGTGCTCGACGCGCGGCGCATTTCGAGGTTGCGCTGCTCGTTATTGCTTGATTGAACGAGCACGTATTCAATTTGATGCTCATATGTCAAAGATGGCGGGACCAGGAGGTAGGCTCCAGAAGCGCTCGACTGTTCCGCCCGAAATGTGATGGAAGCTACCGGTTTGATATTCTTGTGACTTAAAAAGCTCACGGCGCACATCACCTCTTCCTTCCTTACAGTACCGAGCTTCTGCTTTTACGTCAACCATCGTCTAGCACCACTCCTGAAGCTCCCCATTCGCTCTTCACCAGTCATTTTCAACATGTTCTCCATCTCTCCTCCAACCGCCGAGACTGTCGACGTTCGCGGCGCAACAGTCTTTGCGCGATACACCTACGAGATCCCCCTTTACGACGCATTCTTTCGCCGACCTCAGCTATGCGGGCCCTACAACGCCTGCATCGCTACCCACCAGCAAGCGAAGTACCGCTACGGCTTTACGGCGCCAAAGCTCGCCGCCCTCCTCACCACCTTCGCCAATATCTGGCGCCCTCAACTCATCAACTTCCGCGCTCCAGCCATCAAGATCTCTTCTCCAGCATCGTACGCATCGGCTGTGCAATCCCTCAAGAGCCGTGCTCCACTCCCCGAGGAATGGGTTGCCTACAAAACGAAAGTGCTCCGGCACCGCTGTCACATTACCTACGACGTCAAGAAGCTTGACAATCAAGTTGGCCGTACTCTCTCCTTGGAGTGTGCTATGATCAGGAGGCTCACCAACGAGGTTCTCACTGTGGAAGGTACGTCCTTTCTGCCGACCGCTGCCCTTTCACATGCTAACGTCAGCGTCTTGGCGTTCCAGAGAGCTGGAAAGATCTTTCCGCTGCGGTCGTGGCTTACGAAGAGGCGAATACTCTTTCATACTTCAAGAGGGCACGCAGCTGGCTCACTGGTGAGCTTCTGGGCTGGCCTCTCTCTTTCGGTACCGCAGCTGACTCGAATTGGCACGTCACGCAGGCTTCGTCTCCAAAGTCGCTCCTGAGCAGGCCGAGCTGCAATCTTTTCTCCGCCCTGAAGCATTCATCGTCGCTTATGCAGCTCCCTCCGCCACTTGTGAGAAACCAGTTGTCGCCATTTCCGAAACAGCACTTCACCCCGCTTCCGAGCCAACCACCGTCGCCGCCACCGACCCAGTTGTCGTTGTCACTTCCCCTTCTTTCGACACCTCTTTAGAACCACTCCTCGCCACTCCCAAGCCATCGACACTCCTAATCTCCAAGTCTTCGAATGCCGCCACTACCGATGAATTCTTTCCAAATGGCGCTCCCAAGACTACGCCGTGCTTATCATCGCGAAAGTCCTGCTTCAAGTGGTCGGCCCCTTCGTCTCCCCTTCGCTCACTCACCATCTCCACGGATCTGGACGACTCATCTTCCTCATCATCGGATTCATCTTCGTCATCTTCCTTGTACTCCTCATCTTCCTCATCTCACGGATCCTTCTCCTTCTCATCTCAATCATCGTTCCGCTCTTCAAGTTCGTTCTGCACTTCCGCCTCTTCAATTTCGTCAAACTCTACGAACACCATCACAAGCACCGATGAAAGGGACGAGGAGAAACTCTCGGCCTTCGATACTTCAAACTCAATCACATCTTGCTCCTCGTCACCCAGTCGTTCGGTGCCGTTCAAGCCATTCATCAGCAACCTACCGGCTCGCAACTTCAGCCTTCCCATCACCCAGATCTCTCCCGGGAGTGCCATAATCAGCCCCGCACGTCCAGCTTTCAAACTCGGGTCAAAGACAAAGAAGGACACCGGACGCTCGTGGGAAGAGCGTTTCTTGATGCCGTGGATCCCGCTTGGCAACATGAGCGCGGCTGAAATGGCGGCGCAGAATGAATACAATATCATGCACAACGGAGAATGAGGGGAGAAGGAGAGCGGACCGGGAAGCCTTTCTTTTCTTAAGTGTTAGCAGTGTGTATTCGTGGCTTTATCTGTGGCTGAGGATATGAGGTGCCTGAGATGTTCATAGGATGGTCAGAAATTGTTGTAGTCGTCTTACTTAGCGATATAGTTTAATTATTGATAATAATCGATACCATTGAGCAAAGCCTTAGGGAATGAAGGCGCGGACCTTCAAAGGAAAACATTTCCTTTGCGCAAACAGCGCTCTCCCCAAACAGTCTTCGCACGGCTCGCGTTTTGAGCTTCATCTCTCTTGAACTCATTTTCGGCAAGTATTCTACACCGTCCCGCTAACAGTGCCTGCTCGTGCGTTTCGCTTCTGTACATCCCTTCGCACCCCGTCACAGCCTCGCGAATCAGCGCATGCAGGTCGTTAGATCAGCTTGTAGCAAGCCTCGCTTTCGTCCTGTAAAGTTTACTTCGGCAGTCTTCGATCCATTTCCGAAGATGGTTCAGCAGCCCTCTCATGATCGTGACCTTGGCGGTTTAACTGGTCAACTGCTGTGTGCGTTGACGTCTGGGGCGCAGGACAACGTCAGCATCTTCGGATAAAAAGGCGCAACCTTCCACCTCAAGCCGTCAAGTGATGCCTTGTTGAGCCTTTTGAGTGCCTGTTTGTTGTACTGAAAGCGTCCACGACATTGCGACTAGGTACGACTGCCAAACCAAAGCTGGCTTTCAAAGCGAGGGTATTTACAGCGCATTTGTACAAGGAAAGCGCAGAACACGCCGAGTTTAGCTCTGAGATTCACACAAACGATTATCAGCAGCTAATCCCCAGCCAAACCTGCCCAGCGAGAGGTAAAATATTACTCACCGAGCCGCGAAGCACCGTCTCAACCGCTTGTCCTCCATTCGTAATCACGATGGGAGCTGAGCCATCCGTGAACTCGATGTTCGTCTCCTCCTTGGTCTTCTTCTCAATCTTCACCTTTCCCTTCTTCAGCGGGTCCTCTCCATATTTCTCCGCATGAACGACCTCTTCCGAAAGCGTCGGTTTCTCAAGGTGGGGTAGTCCCGACTTCTCCAAATGCTGAGGATCAGGATCAACCTCTTCCTCTCTCCCAGCCCTAACTCCAGCATTCGTACTAAACCCCCTCTTACCCTTCCCCTGCCCATGCTTCAAAAGGTCCTCCGTCCTCGCAGGATGACGATCCGCATGCACGCTCTCCTCGCTCGTAGTCGGGTCGTCGAGGTGCTCAATATCAGACTTTCCAGGATGGTGAGGACGGTTTTCGTGGTGCTCAGCAGGAAGGATCTTGTCTTCGACTGTTTTGGTGGTGGTGACCGTCTCTTTGTGGAGGATGGGGCCGGCTTCTCCACGGTCGGCAGCGACGGCTTCCTCTGAGTCGGTCTTTGGGGCGGAGCCAAGAGAATAGGTGGTGGAAAGGTAGCGAGGGAGAGGGTGGCTGATATTAAACAAAGATGATGGGAGTTAGTGAGGGTCTCCATAGGCTTGTGACCGAGCCTCAGGACCTACCAGCCGGCAAGTGGGGCTCGCGAGCGGACAACTGCTGCTGTCGTGCGGCGGAGGAATGTTGTAGCCTGCATGTTGTTTTGTATGGATATGGAAGTATGTAATGAGAGCTCACGGTATGGTTGAGAGGGAAGGCGTCGGCAAGTCAGACTCAAGCTTCACGGATGATGCGCCGAGCCAAAGTGTCGTGACGTCAAACGCATGAGCGAGCACCTGCCTCGCTTCCTCAAATCTTCCACTTTGTGCCACCATCTGCTTTTTATTATGTATCCGCAAGTATCAGCAAGTAAGTTTTCCCCACATCAACGAGTTTCAGAGGGGTGGAAGTACGGCACGACGATTTGTAAATCGAGGATTTATCCTCGCGCGGGTGTTGACATCCTGAGACGCTTTTTCGCTGACAGTCGGGATGTGAGAAGCTTTGCTGGAGCAAGTTCCGTGACAGCATAAGTCATACAACATAAATGGTCTTGATAATAATCACAAAACAAAAGAACGGCACTACAACGAGGGCTGAAGAAAGTATTCGAACGCGTCCGTCCACACTGCGAAAGCGACGTCGTCAGCATAGCTGATTTCAAGAAGAAAATTCAGTTTCTCCGACAAGAAAGACATGGCGTACCAGCTTTCCCTCCAGTCTCCACTACATCGCCGTGGCACGGAATGATTCGGTCGAAGTCCCACTCCACTGTCGCTTTGATGTGCTTCGAGAAGGCGCTGAATAAAAGATCGATGTATGAGTGAATTTATCAAGAAAGCACACATGGAGATATCGCGCACGGTTTGTCCTTTGAGATCATATGTTTGAGCATTTTCTTGTACATGCCGCTGGAAGGGTGCATCATCGAGCTAATCAAAGGAAGTGTTGAGCGGGAGGAGCTTTTCGAGTACTGATGATTGAGAGATAAGGTTAGTTAGAAAGGAGCTTGCAGTAGATAGTTGTCGATTTTCGTGCATACCTGCTCTGTAGGTGGAAGTAGCATCAGGCAATCGGCCTGGATGAGGGTCCGCGAAGCTGGGTGAAAGAACGCAACGTCCTGTCGCTCGCAAATCCATCAGTCCCACCTCCACGATAGAAATCAAGCTCAAGTCAACCCACCTCATTCGCATGACTTTTCCCAAAAGCCTCACTCCTGATCTCCCCTTCAGTCGCCTCCGCGACCACATCTCTCCCCTCTACATACTCAACTGCACCTCCAACGCCTCCGCACCAATTTTTCCCCACAAACACCTTCGCCTCTGGAAATGCTTTGTGATATTGCTCAAGCGACATCGTGTGCTCTTTGTCGAAAGCGGCGATATAGGCGATCGGTGGGAGTGATTCTAGAGTCGTAAGAGTCTCGGGATCGAGTGGGTGGGAGGCGAGGAGGAATGTTTGGGTTGGGGAGAGCGCGATGGCGGTCTGTGGAGTATGTTTTAAGGAGTAAATTAGCAGCAGAAAGCGAAGGAGGGCAAATAGGACAAACAGAACGACCGCCGAACGGGACGATGCCTCCGCGAGCGAAGGGGACTGAGAAGATGGTAATGGAGGAGCCAATCTTGCGGATCTGAGCGCGGATGAGGAGCAGATGTCAGCTAATTGTCGGGTATTTAACAGCTTACATGTCGGTGGCGGCGCGCCTGGGCAAGTCGGATGGAATACGACTTACGACGAGTTCCGGGTTGGCGGGAGCTGGAGCGGTCGAAGACGAAGACATGATACGCGCTGCGTCAAAATTTCGAGAGCAAGAAGCGGAGGAGAGAGGTGAAAATCGCGACGGGCGCGAGTCGCGACCCAGTTGAAGCGATGACGTAGCGACGGATCGAAATCAAAGGTGGAGCGAAAGTGGAGCACTTTTTGAGATACGCCATCTCCTGAGAAGCCGGGGGATTCGGTCGCAATCGTACTTTATGGAGTTACGAGCAGCAAGAAGTAAGATGAGGGCGAGCGCGGGGCGACGGGGACGTGCGACTGTGACTGCTGCAGCGCTGCTGCACCTTGCTGTTAGACCAACACCTTTGCGCGCCCGCGACTCCTTCATAACCCCTTTCGAAAATCAGCATCGTCCGGATCGAGCTATCGCACACCCGTGAGTCTCTCGCCTTGCCGATTCCGCCATTCGAAGTTTGCTCCGGCGTGGGGGGAGCGGTTCAAGGCGGGGGGTGGCAAGAAAGGTAGTGTCGGCGTACGGGAGGAGAGCGCAAGCAAATGACGGCTGGATATTGTCGTACGCGCGAAGCTAGAGTAGAGGATGGGATGGAGCGTTCTCCGGGGAGGGATTGGAGTGTGGACGAAGTTTGGGGCAGTCGCTTGGCGTGTGGAGCTGGTGGCAGGTGGCACGTGTTGGGAGCGTTGAAAGGGGTCGAGGAAAAGATGGGCGTACGAGAGTTATCTTGCAGTGAGACTAGACTGGAGGAAGCTGGAGCAGCGTGTAGGCAGGCGGCAGGCGCTGACGGTAACGACCTTCAATCTCACTCCAGACCTTTTCACGCCGCACAGGACAGGTATCCTGATGTCAGCTGAAGACATGGCGCTCGAGCTGGAAGAAGCCAAGCCCAAGGTCGAGGAAAGAAACGTGTGCGCATTCATCCGGTCCTCGCGCCAGCAGGAACGTTGCTGATCGACTGCTCTCGAACAGCAAAGTTTCGCTCCCGACGCCCGCAAACAGCGTCAAGTCAGAAGATGAAGACGCCGAGAAGAAGGAGTACGTACTTAGGTGACCTGACAGTCGACAGAATACCGATACCGTTTCGCAGGGTCCTCGCAAGTATACAACGTGAGCGCTCGGCTGCTCCACCTCCTCGACCAAGGGTAAGCGGAATCCAGACCAATTTTTGCTAGAGATCCTGTGCTCACTACTCCAGCCCCTAGAAGAAGAATCAAAAGTACATCAGCTCGGCGATGGATCGATTCAAGCAAACTGACTCTTTCGCAGGCCGAAAGTGGAAACATCTTCAAGGCGCCTTCGCTCCGCTGCTCCTGTCCCAGTACAAAGTGTGAGCTAATCATGACAAGATCAAAATGAAAAACACTCTCTCATATCTCCGTCTCTCAGAACGACGGGATTAAAAGACAGGCAACTGTTGCGCCCGAAAATGAATCTGAGGAAGAAAGCGACGATGAACCCGACGTCAAACCGGTCCTCACTGTAGTACCAGTGATCAAGGAAGAACCTTACACACCCGGATCAAACCTTTTCGACCTCTCCTCGCTGAACCACAAACGACCTTCTCCCTCCGACCGTACCCTCCTCGAAGCCACAGGAAATTTCCGCAACCAAGACTTTCAAACGCTTTTCGGTGGGAACTGCAAGACCGTGCGAGGAGGTAGCAGGGGCAATGTTCCAGGAATGTTTATCCGCGCCGATTCGAACATGTTTTCTTGCGAGACGGACGGCACATCACAAGATGCCTCAGCAGGAAAGTCGATCATGATTTTCGGAGGTCGCGACGACATTGTGAAACCCATCAACGAACTTCTCGAGAACAAAAAGAGCTGTCCGATATTCGTCAAGCGTGGAGTGAATGATTGGATATGGATGGGGATGTACAAAGCGGTCATTCAGCGAGAGGCGAAACCAGGCGAGTTTAAGCAGGCGAGGCAGTCGTGCCAGGACATCTTTTTGGACTTGTTCCGCCGTCACGTCAGTCCCACCTTGAAGGACGAATTCGGCGTCAATGTAACGGATCTTGAAGGGAGTGAACGGGAGGCAGGCATTACGAGGGCGCTGAATGTCGACGCAGGGGTGGAGGTAAAACAATTTATGCAGGTCTTTGAGTTTGACTCGTGCACTGGGGTGGAGCTGGATTGGGTCAAGGAGCGGAGAAGTGTGCGGGAGAAGAAAGGGGAGAAGAAACGCAAGAGACGCAAAGCCTGAGCTTGGGGGAATCGAAGCAGGCAACGTTTTACTGGCAACACAGTTTTTCTATACCGCTAACATGCCTCTCAATAGTCTCAGCGCTGAAACTCATACAACTTACACCCTTGATGTCGGCAAAGAGGCTATTCGTGGAACGCTCTTGAAGTCGACGCCCGGATACTCAAGACGGAAATGCTGGCCCGCTTCGGCTGGAAGCTGCGGGGAGACGCCAGCATTCTCTTGATCCTCTCCGTCGGCTCAAACTATACCACCAGGTGTATCACGCGGCCCGCCTCTGGCTGGTTCGGCATCGGTGGGGCTCGGCGGCTTCGGCCCGCTTCGCTACAACATGTGTACCGGCGGCACTTGTAGCGACAGCTCTTCTCTTCCTCTCATACTATTTATCCAAGACTTCATCGATGCGAATTTTTCCCCTTTTGAACATCGTTGCGCTCGCAATTCTCGCACAGGCAGCCCCGGCGCCTTCTGGCTTCGCGTGGGGCAAGACAAAGTATCTCTTTTCGTTTGGCGACAGTAGGTCAAATCTCTGCTTGATCTATCCGTCTTTCGGGCTTAGAGCTTACCGGCTTGACGTTCTATAGGCTACACGACAACTGGTTGGGTACCTGCGAACGGAACGCTCTCCGCGGATCCTGGATACACCGCGAGTGGGGGCCCAAGTGAGCTCGGAATCTCGGGAAGGAAGAAGAGGGCTGACGGTAAGAGTGCCCAAAGACTGGATCGAGTACCTTGCGGGCACTTACAACAAATCCGACATCTTGCTGCGAAATTTTGCGTACGGTGGCGCCACCATCAGCTCCTCGCTGGTCGTTCCATACCTTCCGACCGTACAATCTCTAGTTAGCCAGGTGAGTGGTCAAAGTTTCTAACTTCAAGGAACTTGTATCTAACGCTGCCTTCAACCTCCAGGTTGACGACGAGTTCTTTCCACTTTTCTCTCCACCACCCGTTGGCGTGCCTTGGACAGGCCAGAACTCGCTGTTCTCCACCTGGATCGGGATCAACGTACGTCTCCGAATTCAGGTTGTCGATTTCTGAGTCCCTCAACTACCGCAACCCAGGACGTGGGCAACTCGTACGGATGGTCGAACGTTTCACATTCCGAATTCAACAAGAAAGAGCTAGTTGTGTGGTACAACTTACAGGAGAAGCTCTACAATGCTGGAGGTAGCTTATTTTCGCCTTCATTTGAATCTCTCTTCCAGTGAGCTCGCTTCTGAAGCTCTTCCGCCCTCCAGCACGAAACTTCCTTCATCTCTCGGTCCCGCCGACCTGGCGGACACCCATGTTTGCCGACAACGGAACAGTCACTGTGGCCAAAGTTGAGGCAGACGTCAAAGATTTCAACCTCCAACTCCGCAAGCTTTCAGCTAAGTTGAAGACTACACACCCGGACACCACCGTGCTGTTCTTTGACGCGGAGGTCGAATTTGGCAAGGTAAGTGCCTCCTCTTTTAATTTCAATCTTGAAGGGCGCACCAAATTACTGATTCAAAACGCTAAAGATTCTGGATCATGCTCCATATGAAGGCTTCAAGAACTGGACTGGGTGGTGCACGTCATACAACACAGCTCCCACGCCGACGACGCTCGATCCATCCTGTGGGTACCCACTCAACGAGTTTTTCTGGCTCAACAACTATCATGTGAGCAAAAAACAATTAGGAAGCTGATGTATGAGTCTGAACGAGTTTAATTCAGCCCACTTGGCCTGTGCACCGGCTGCTGGTTCAAGGTGAGTGCTGAGGTTTTCGAAAGGGAGACTCGGTTATCGACGACTAAGGAACGTTCTCGCAGATTTAGCAAGCACCCTTCTGCAATGATGTGATTTTGGATCACTTTTCAGGAAGATTGTACCACTTCGAGAGTACTTAAGCAATCAAATATGAAGGCAGGATTGAAGAGGAAACTTTTCCAGCAGGCTTTTGAATCTGTTGCTCCAACGATGGAGACTCCACTAGATTGGGTTTGAGGGAAGAATGGGTAAATCGAGATGTTTGTGAGCTTGAGTTTCTGTTGAATGGTTATACGCGTTCTCTTGTCTGCAGAGGCCGGGCGTCCTCATAAAGACGGCTCTCAAACCCCTGTGGCAAGTCAGGGCCGGCAGAAATGACGGCGGAGGGACGGCGGGGCCGGCG
>JASZXU010000502.1:0-19866 GCA_035521515.1 Phenoliferia sp. Uapishka_3 | reverse complement strand
GAGGGATTAGTGGGGGGAAGGGAAGCGGAGGGAGGGAGAAAGACGGAACGGACAGATGGATTCTTCGACTAGTTTTGTTATCGCTTTTTCGTTCTGTTTTGTCGATAACCTCAAGTCAGCTCGAAAAAGGACAAAGATGGTAAAAAGAGAATATGCTTACCAACCCTTGTACATTCGCCAATTTAAGCACTTCCAGCGCCGAGCATCTCGAAAGTAAACTAATCAAGCCTTTAACCGTAACAGCCGTCATACTCAAATTAACCTCCTTCAACCTCTCCCCAGTAGCCCTACTCAACGCTACCAAACTCTCATCTCCAACTTTCGTACAACCTCTCAAACAAACTCTCTCCAAGCTTCCCAACTTGCCCAATACCCCTTTGAGCATATTATCCGACAAAGCCGTATTCGAACTCAAATCCAGGTCGGTGAGAGTCGTACAGTCGGGTAGTTTTGAGAGTAGAATTGAAGTGGGGCCGAGTTGGGAGAGGGATAGGAAAGTTAAGTTGGAGTGGAAAAAGAGTTTCGAGAGACGGGAGTTGTCGAGTCCTTCTGGATTACGGGTTGGGTGAGTTGAGTAAGTGAGGAGGAGAGAAAGAAGTCGGTTTGAAGTGGAAGTGGGGAGGGAGAGGACGTAGGAACGTAGAGAATCTAGTTCGCTCGCATTCGGTCCGTTGCCATTTTCTAAGATTGCTTTCCGCTTTGTTGGATCCCATCCGAATTTGGTCGTATTGCGAGAATCTGGTTGTGCGTGTTTTGAAAGGAGGATGGGAGAACGTTGTATCCTAACGACGTCGAGTAACGCACCGGCAGCAGCTCTCAAAGCTACATCACCAAGAGAGCTGAGCTGTGTATTCAAGTCTCTCGTGGAGAGGTATGATGAACCGCCTCCTGCGTGTTCTTGAGAGTGGTGAGAAGCGATTAAGCGAGAAGTGTCGTCTGCTTGTGAGGTTGCCCCAATTCCTCCTGCAGTCGGTCGAGATCGCTTCGAGGGTCGTTTCGATGGGGAAGAGTTGGCACTGCGCTTGCTCATCACAGCTGCGGGGGGAGGGAGGGACGTGGCGCAAATGGGAGAGTCGTGGTTGGCGGAAAGGGAAAAGTCAGGAGTCACGCATTTCTATTTCATTTCAGATTTGTAATTCTCAACTCTTATGTACGACTGCGCCACTTTACTCCGCTTACCACCTCCAAACCTTTCTTTCCCTTCATCCCAACACTCTTTCCATCCTACGACAATGGCAGCACCCGCTTCCACTTCCTCCGGCGGCACCAAGCCATCTTCAGTAGCACTCCCTACGCGTCCAAAATCAGACGCAGCAACACCCAACCCAGTTTGGTCACTTTCTGCTGCTCCACCAACTCCAGGTGGTACTCCTTCAACTCAAGTTCCTCTCGGTTAGTCCTCTCTCTCCTCTTCTCGGCGGTACAAAGGCGGCGTTGCTCATTTTTTAAATGCTTGGACGGGCAGCGAGCAAATGCGACGTTCATCAACGAGAGAGGACTATTTGTTGTCGTGATTTGAAGGGTGATGATGAGAGATCTTTGATTGATCCAGATATCGTTAGGGACGTAATCATGTATGTTGGACCACTCCCTCTGCCTGGTGTAAAAGAGATGCTCCTGACCGACCTTTCCCGCGCTATTCTAGTGGCTTGGCAGATGGTTCGGACCTTCCTTGAATAACTGGAAAGCAAGGCTGACGTTGGATGGGTTTCAGGGTTGACTGTTCCGTTCGCTTTGACGGCTGGATTGAGTTCGCTCGGAAGTTCGAGATTGGTTTATGTGGCTGGTGTCGCCGAACTCGTCAGTGGCGCACTTTCAATGGTTCGTCTATTCCTCTCCTCTCCTCTCCTCTCTCGAACTCCAGCTCACATGTTGACTGGACTACACAGGGAGTCGGAGGCTACCTCTCCGCCCAAGCCGAACGAGATCACTACCGCTACCTCCGCAAGTCCACCCGAGTCAGTCCACCTTGCCCCCTTCCCCCTCACCCATCCACTAACCCTTCCCAATCCACCACCAAGGAACGCGTTCTCCGTTCCTGCGCCGGAGAACTCGAGCGCGAAACCGCCGCTATCCTCTCCCCACTCGGTATAGAAGATTCCCTCTCCCGTCGCGTAGCCGGTGCTCTCCTTTCTATCGAAGCTACTCTTCCAATTCCTCAACCACCTCCTTCGATCTTTCGACAATGTTTGCAAAGTATTGCTAGGAGACCTAGGTTTTCTGGCACGGGTGGAGGAGATGAGGAGAGGACGGCGCTGTTGTCGCCGAAGGGAGAGGACGGGGAGGAGGACGAGAAAGGGTTGACGGCGTTCTTGTTGAAGTTTGGGGAAGGACTGGAGGAGGTTAGTGATTCGAGGTTGTTTATTTCCGCTTTTACTATTGGAGCGGCTTGTGAGTTCACTTTCCTGCTCGATCACGTGGGGAGGTTATTGAAGTTTTTTTTCTTTGGGCGGGCTCAAAGACTTCTTGGGAGGACTCGTACCTCTTCTGCCGTACTTTATGATCGAGTCGGCGAGAACGGCACTTTATGTCTCGATTGCCATCACTACCGTCGTCCTGTTGTTGTTTGGTGGTTTCAAGACTTATTTCACTGGTGCTGCTATTGGTTTCAGCGGATGTGAGTTTTTGAGTTTTGAGTTTGGATAATCTTTGTGTGAAAGTTGGAACTGATTAGTTGGAATTGGGTCGGATAGATTTGTATGGATGTGTGTCGACTTTGTTGGTCGGTGGAACTGCTGCTGCTGCGTCATTTGGGTTCGTTTACTTTTCCTACATGCCGAACTTTGATGACTTGAGCTGACTTGGTTGCACTTTATTCAAACAGAATTGTCAAAGCGCTCGAAGGAGGAGGAATGTGAGCGGAAGAGAGTCACTCGCATTTCTTTATATCATGTTGCTGCTGCATCAAACCTTATATCAGTAGAAAACCAGTAGTCTAGTCTACCTTACACTCATTACAACAATAATCCAGTCTCTGTACTACAATCCCAATCTACCAATCCTCGTGGTGAACTTGTGCGAAACCTTCCCTGCCCTCCTCACCGCAGCACCACCACCCACTCTTGCTTTCCCATCCTCACCACCCACCAAATCAGCAGGATGACTACTCTCCGCGACTCACAAATAGCGGCCCTAACTTCACTCCTAACTCTCAACTCTCCCCCTCCACCACAAACGAATGGAAGCGCTAATACAGCGGTCGCTCCCATCCCAACATGGAAGGTGTTAATCATGGATAAGATTGCTCAAGATGTTATGGCTACTAGTTTGAGAGTTCAGGATTTGAGGGATCAGGGTGTTACGTTACATATGTGAGTTGAAACTTTGATTGTGGGTGGTGGGAGCTGTTGGATGGAAGTTAGGCGGGAGGGCGGAAGGCTGGTGGTGGAAGTGGCGCTGGAGGATGGTTGGGATAATGAATGGGTGAAAGTGGGACTTAATGATGCCAGCTGGGCGCGTGATTGACGGCAGGGCGCGAGGTGGTTGGCGATACAACACAAAGTGAAGCCGCACGTCACTATCAACCTCCGCAGGCGACAGAATGACACCCAATCCCAGGGTGCCCATTCAGCTTCACCAAATCCCTTCATATCAATACCCAAAACCACTCTCAAACCTGCAGCTAACTTATCCTTCTTCCCCCACCCTCCAGGCAGCTCCACGCAGACCGACCTTCACTCCCCGACGTTCCAGCAATCTATTTCGTCGCTCCAACTCAACCCAACATTCGTCGTATCGCTCAAGATCTTCAAAAATCACTCTATGCATCAACTTATATCAACTTTACTAGCGCTCTCAGTAGACCGCTTTTGGAGGAGTTCGCAGACCTCGTCGCTAAAGATGGTACAGTAGAAGGCGTGGAGCAGGTTAGTCTCCCCTCTCTTGTTTTATTCGGATCGGGAAGACTGATGTGTGGGGTGGGACAACAGGTATTCGACCAACACCTCGATTTCCTCGTACTCTCCCCTTCCCTCTTCTCACTCTCTCCATCTCTCTCCACCCCGACTTTCTCTTCTTCTTCCGTATCCGCCGCCGCTTCTTCCACTACCGACCCAACTTCCTCACTCGCAACTTCCGCCGCTGCTTCCGAAAGAAGTACTTACGAGAAGCTGAACGACCCAAGAGCTACCGAGAGTGATATTGAGGAAGTGACCGATCGAGTTGCTAGAGGACTGTTTTCTGTATTGGTTACAATGGGTGAGTATTATTCTGGTTTCAAGGTGGAGAGGAGGGAGAGGGAGAGAACTGATGGCTGGTTCTCGCGGGACAGGTCAATTACCGCTCATCAGAGCTCCCAGAGGGAATGCGGCAGAGATGGTAGCGAGGAAACTTGATTCACGTCTTCGAGATCATGTAGCTACTTCCAGAGGTGGGAACGTATTTTCGGGTAGTTCGGGTAGTGGAGGAGATGGGGCTTTTGGTAGACCTTGTGAGTCGAGTCGGCGCGAATAGGTCATGGGTTTCAGATGAGCTGACTTTGGTTGGATGGAATGATTAGTACTGGTGCTGTTGGATAGGAATATCGATTTGGTACCGATGGTTAGTCATAGTTGGACTTATCAAGCGTTGGTGAATGATGTGCTGGGGATGAGGTTGAATAGAGTTACTGTCGAGGTAGGTCCTTTTCCATCTCGCTCTTTGGAGTAATTATAGTAGCTGATAAACTTCACTCGATGGGAATGGGAATAGGCACCGGATGGAGGAAGGATGCAGAAGAAGACGTATGATCTTGATGGCAAGGACTTTTTCTGGGCAAAAAATGCGGCGAACCCTTTCCCGAACGTTGCCGAGGAGATTGATTTGGAGCTAAACAAGTGAGTTTTCAGTTTTTTCTTTCTCAGGATTCTGTGAATTCGGTTTTGATGTATGGTGGTTTGCACAGATACAAGGTTGATGCTAGCGAGATTACGCGCTCGACAGGAGTAGGAGATATCAGCGATCTTTCTCAAATGTGAGTCGTCTGTCACTTTTGACTCCTTCGACTCCCCAAACTGACTACCCTGGTTGATTTCTTTAGCGACGCCTCTTCGAACGCGGCCAACCTTCGAGCAGCCATCACCGCTCTCCCCGAATTAACCGCTCGAAAACATACTCTCGACACTCACATGAATATCGCCACCGCCCTTCTACAAGGTATCAAATCACGAGGTCTCGATACTTTGTTCCAAATGGAAGAAAGCATCACAAAACAGGTTCGTCCTGACGCTGCGCTCGTCCTCCGTTCCGAAATCTCACTTCGCCCTTTACGGTACAGACGAAAGCTCAAATGCTCGAAGCTATCCGGAACACCTCGATGGAAAACCCAGAAGACAAGATGAGGTTGTTGTTGTGTTATTACTTTTCAATGGCGGATAACGCTATTCCGAAGGATGATTTGGCCGAGTATGAGAGGGCGTTGAAGGAGACTGGAGTTGATATGGGTCCTTGGGAGTATGCTAAGAAGTGAGTTTCGGTGCGGTTTGGAGGAGGGGAGTGGCTGGTACTGATGATGTTTTTCGGTTGCGCGCAGACTACGAGACATCCACCGAATGTCAAACCTCGGTGCCGCTCAACCCGTCAGCACACCCGGCGGAGAGCTCTTGAAGGGCTTCTCCTCTCTCTCCAACCGAGTAAGCAACTTCATCTCCACCTCCACCTCTCGCTCTCCTCTAACTCCTCTTTCCTACCTCAGTTTACCGACCGACTCCGAGACGGCGGCATCGGAGGCGTCGGACTCGAAAACCTCATCTCTGGTGTAAAAAACTTCCTCCCCGCCCGAAAAGACTTCACCATCACCCGCCTCGTCGAAGCCCTCATGGACCCTCCCTCCGCCTCCACCCAAGCACTCCAAGATACAGACGACTATCTCTTATTCGACCCTCGAGCAGGTCGAACCGCTCGACCCGCCGCCAATCGCGGTCGACAAACATTCAACGAATCTATCGTCTTTGTCGTTGGTGGAGGTAGTTATGTTGAGTTTACGAATCTGGGAGAATATGCTGCGAGGGGGAGTGGGAAGGATGGTGCAGCGGGAGGAGCGGGGGAGAAGGTACAGACTAGGAGGATCACGTATGGGGCGACGGAGATTGTGCCGCCGAGTGACTTTTTGAAGAGCTTGGCTAATTTGGCGAGGTAGTGTGGGAGTTTGTTGGAGGCGTTTTGGTAAAAACATGCATTTTATGAAAAGGACTGGCTACCTCGAGGTGATCACAGAGGTTTGCGAGGGGCGGAAGGAGGCTTGTCAAAGAGTGCTGAAGACAAGAGAGAGAATTCCTCTCCAGGCTTTCGTTGTTCGCGGCCGGCCTAGCCAGCCCAGAGTGCTTCTTCAATTAGACGCTCGTCATTGCAAGTCGTTCCAAACTAAGTAAGTGGGGTGGTGCATCTATGTATAAGTGAAATCTAATCGAAGACCCCAGTCTCCCTAAACCAAGCCCGAAGTTTGAACTGCTTCCGGCGCGATTGCAGGTCGAGCATTGAGCTTTTCTTCGTCGTTCACGGAAGGGAGCTCTCCTTCGGCAACGGCGTACTTCGACTTGGCGCGGATGGAGGCTGAAGAGACGAGTATTAGGTGAGTGAATAGAAGAAATGAGATCAGAAGAAAGACAGAGCGCTTACCACCCCACTTGAAGAGGACGAACGGGAGAGGGGCGCAAAGCGTCGTGATGAGTGCGAGGAGAAGTCCAGCTAGGTGCGGTGGGACACTTAGTACCGGCTGAGGTATTGCCTTGAAGATATAGGATAAAGCTAACCATATTGGTATCCCATGCCTTTGAACATGAATGTAGCGAAGAGAGGGAATGAGGCTGCGAAGCCGTTCCTCATGAAGCTCTGTCCTGCGATGGCCTGAGTTTTTTTCTATCAGCGATCGTGTTCAGCCGTGTTGCTCACAGCGTGGCGAAGCTTTACCGATGATGAAATTTCTCCGTATGCATCCGTCGTGTAGTTGTAGGTAGCGAGGAAGATGTGGTAAATACCATGAATAATGAGGACGAGTGAGATTATGGGAGCAATCTAAAGTGAGGAGTCAATGACTGAGAAGAGCAGGAAATATGAAAGGGGAGGAGACCCACCCAGTGAACAAAGTGGAATTGGGTGAAGGAGAAGATGAAAAGCTGCGACGGTAAAAGAGTTTCAGCGAGTATTCTAGACAGATCGATGAGAGTTGAGCGGTAAGCTCACTCCAATTGGTAGCATCCAAGAGAAACACATTGCTCCCCAGAGCCTGTACTCAGGGATGGGCACTCCTCCGTTTGCTTCGCGGACCTGGTCGTACTTGCGATCCGCCCACATTCCTGTTCCAAATCCGATCTAAAGACGGTAACTTCCAAGTAAGCGACAAACCCTTCGAAGAGAAAGTCTGATGCGCCTACAAAGCATCCCAAGATGAGGGCGAGGTCTGGTTTGTTCCGGAGTCAGCGGCCCCACACTTGGAGAAGAAGTCACTATGCGCTCACATGGCAGACCAGCGTTTCCCTCAGACCAGTGGTGGTTACCCGCGAAAGTCAAGGGGATGACAGAGAGGAAAAGGAAAGTAATTCCCCACGCCCTAGTGTATCGAGGTCAGGACCTGCAACTCTGATGCGGAATTGGAGAAGAAAAGCAACTCACATTGCGATCCAGAATCCAAACGCGCTGAGATGTAAAGAGTCAACATTTTGAAAGCTAGACAACAACGGGAAAGGTTACAAAACAACTGGTTCCCGGCACATGAGCACAATAGCCTTCGTAGATGACTTGGTGAGAAGCTCTTTGATGGACTCTGTCTCAAGCTCTGCAGGTGACTTTATGTTGTTGTTGCCGGTCTCCTTCCTGAGTTGCTTTGCGCGTCCCGACAAGATTTTGGCTCCTCGGGTTTCCTTCAAGAAGAATACTTCGGCGACGAAGAGGACGCCGTTCGCGATCATGTGGACCCATTCGATCCATCCTTTGATCAGAGGGGTTGAGCTTTTTGGCCTCATGTTGTCCGAGGAAAAACAGACTCACGCCAGCCGGCATACTTGTCAATATATCCGCAGTAAGTAGGTGCGCTGAGAATTCGAGAACCGAATAAGTGGCTTCGCGGGTTGACCATCTAGCGAAAGTCAAAACTCACGCAATAGTTCCTGAAGAGAGGAAGCGCTCAAGTATAAGTCAGTGGTCTGAGCATCGAAAGACCTACCGAAAATTGCGCAGAAGGTAAAGCAAGACATGGGGACTGCTCGGTCGCGGGTGTTCCAAATATCGGCTGGGAAAAAAGCTCGAAGCATCAGCTAGCTCTGAATTTCTCAAAAAGAAGACATCCCACTCACCTAGGGTTCCTCCCACTAGGATAGTACCGCAGCATCCGAACAAACCTGAGAACAGCCTTCCGACACTGCAGATCGTTCGTTGGCGTAGTGAGCTGTCTGAGCCCTCACCTCGACACGAGAACTGCTTACATTTCGGTTCCAATGTTCTTTCCGAGTGAGAGGAAAAGGAACGTGATGACGAACAGCCCGTAAGCAGTCAGAAAGACCTCGCGACGTCCGCTGAAAGGAGGGCGTCAGCATTCCATGCCGCAAGCTCACCCGACAGCGAAGAAATTACGAACACGAGCTCGCAGAAAGGTGCAAGGAAGAGAGGTCCCACGCTGTTTTCAGAGGGGGAGCGTCAATCGAGTGTCGGCGTAGCATCGTCGACCATCAAGCAAGATAGTGAAAAGTCCCTACCTACACGCGGCGTTGAACCTAGCAAAAGAATATCATCAGGACAACTCCTGCGTGTAGAGAGGACCTAAGCGCACGTGAACATTCCGACTTGTCCAACCACTGCAGCGACGCCGAACTCTTTCGACATGCCGGAGATGGTATTTCCGTACGCGGAAGTCGAGAGACCGATGAGAGTAGTCATCATACATAGCAAGAAGGTCTAAATCAAAACCACCTTAGCCATCTTAGCAGATTGAAGACGCGCAAGCGAAAGGAGGGGCAACTCACGACGACCCACTTCCGACTTTTTGGCCAGTTCAGCGGATCCTCTGGATCCCCCTCGTGGAAATGAAGGATGATAATTTTATCTCCTTTGTAAACTACTTCGTCCCCAGCAATCTGTAAGACCGTTCAGACGAGTCAGCGGCTCGTTCTGCGGAGACCGAAGTTCGACCTGTCTTCGCGAGACTGAAGAAGTTGAACCTCTATACCTGGAGGCCCTTTCCACCGGCGTCAGTGATGGAGGATGGTCCAGTGGAGGGAGTTGTTGCTGATGGATGTTCGCTGAGATCGCGCTTGCCGGTCCTGATGGCCGTCTGCGCCGCATCTTCGACGTGGTCGTGCTCCCCGCCAGCTCCCGGAAAAAACGACGCATTTATGGTCGTCTCTTTCAAGCTCGGCATGGTGTAATTTCGAGTTAGAAAGACGTTTGAGGTCGAAAGAGGAGCAAGAGCAAATAGCCTGTCTTGTATTGACCTCCCCCCCACGGCAACCCACTTCCGAAACCGCGCTAGCCCGAAGGACCTGGGGTTTCTCAGCATGCCAGGGAACCCGAACATGACACAACGCATCCGCCGCCTCCAACGCGGACTTCGGCATCGATATCGATGCCTCAGACCCAGCTGCGTCTGCCAGCATACCTCGCAACCCACAGTTGTGCTCCCCGCCATCCATTCCCCAGAGAGCCCCAGCTTTTTCTAGCTGAGGACTCGAAAATCCTCGCTGACAAGGTCGGAGTAGCGCGGAAGGATTGTGCCCACAGGGCGCCCATCAATGAATTATAATCGCATCACGCTCGAGTGGGACTCATGAGCCGAGGGAGGCGGCAAGGAGGCGAATGTATTGATCCCATGAGTTGCTTCGAGCAGGTGACTGGCGGCAGCTAATCGGCGGGCGACGACAGGCTGCGAGCGCTGAAGATGCCTCGCAGATGGAGGCATTGGCTCGCGGGGCCGAGAGGAGCGGAGTGGAGGGGTCGAAGGGGCACTCTGGGGTCCATCTTAGTCCATCGTCCAATACTGTCGCAGTGAAGGATGCCAGGTGGGAGCTGTCGCGTTATGCTGAAAAGAATCTCTTCGTCAGAGCGTATGTGGTACGTGTTAGGAAGAGAGCGGAAACTTGAAACAAGTTTGAAGGGCTTTGATCGGCTCACGAGCCGAGTACGGCCGCATGTCTAGCGTTGCTTTCTCTGTCTCGAGAGAGCGATTCCATAGTATGATGGATATCCAATTCTTTTCACTCACCTCGACAGAAGCGCAGGTTTTCGAGGAAGATTGGTATCGAAGAGTGCCGTCGCCTACTCACCCAGTGGGCTCGTCTCAAGTCCTGAGGCTGAATTAAATATTCGATAGATGTAATAATAGCACAATGTAACATGTCTAACTCCGCAACTCGCTTTCTATGATTCTGTTGAAGCCCTCGGGATTCTCCAAATGCTGTGGAGTCGAAATAATTAGCCTCAGCGCAAAGAAAACAGCTCGACCTCAACCTACAACCCAGTGGCCAGAGTGAGGACTATGGTTTAAATCATCAGTAAAATTCGAGAACGCCATGAAGACAACCCCTTGACTTACTTGATGATAACCTTGGAGTCCTTCTTCTGTCGCTCGGTTTCCGGTGTCACCGGCTTTGCCTTCAGCCTCTTCACAACGTCGTAGCCACCTTTCTTGTCCATCCAATCGTGATCTCCGTATATAAACGTGATGGGGATATCCAGCTGGTCCAGTCGTGTAAGGAGAGGCCAACGCCCGTAAGCGCCGGGCGCGAGTAAATGTGCTAAGCCTGGGATCGAAGAAAATCAGTCTTCCGGTGACGGTAAGCCTGCACAAAATAGCGTACAGTACTCTCCAGATCCTCGAGCAGTCGAGATCCCATATAAGTATGTAAAGAGGTCCTGCTTCACGTCGTCCTCGAATGTCGCGAATCGTCGAGATGCATCTGCGAGTTGAGGCGCTGCGTCAGTTTCATCAGATCTTTTGCGCAGATAAGCTTGGACGTACAGCGAGAAAGAAGGGATGGACCCATGAATGTCGCTGTGCGCAGAACCCCGAACGGTGAAAAGTTCCTGTCCCAGAGATAAGTCCACCAAGTTTCTGAGGGAGAGAAAGAGAGGGAAGAATCAGGATCGTAGTGAATATTCATCTTTAAAGTCAAGTTCCTCACTTGGTGCGGCTGGCAGATCGTTGACTTCAGCTGACGCTGATCCACTCGGGAGCATCTGTTGCTCGAGCGATGCAGCAATCTCATTTCCTTCCTCCTGGATAGTCTTGTGACTATCTTTCCCCTTCGCAGGAGCGTATGGGCTCAAGGGTACACCGACCGGGGAGATTAAGATGAGTTTCTTCACGTGCTGAGGGTAGCGGATGGAATATGCTGAAGATAGGTATCCTCCCTACATTGCCAGGGTAATCAGCAAATGTTCAAAGTACGAAATGAATGCGATTACAATACTGTGTCCGACGAGGGTAAAAGGTGTTGTAATGTTGCTCTTGATCCTGAACTCTTCCAGCGAGTCGACGAAAAAGTTTTCGGCTTGAGTGACGCGAGACCGAATCCCTTCTTGAGATTCGTCACCGGTCTTGATGCTCGGGAAGTTAGGACGACCACTACGACCCATACCCAGCCAATCGAGAAAAAAGGTGCGAGTATTTGTCGGCGCGGTGAGGGCGTTCAGGTTTTGAAAATAGAAGCCAAGCTTCGATCAGATTCAGTGTCAGCATTATTGCACTACCACCAGAGTAAAGACGTGTATCTTACTCCATTTCCGTAACCATGCGTTACGATGGTGGTGCACTCGTCTCGCTCCTTCACCGGCTTCCCAACTAGGTGCAAACCACTGCATTTTAGTACTCCTTCATCCTGGCTTCAGGTGTAAAGGATTGTAAGCATACCTTCGAGAGCATGTAGCACGTATCGCTTCCGGTCGGTTCCCTTGACTCCCAGCCCATCCATAGCGACATCCCTGAAGACCGCAATCTTCTTCGTAGCGCCCTGAGTCGCCCTTTTCTCTGCAACTTCTGGGCTAACAAGCTCTACAGATTCCAGTCCTCTTCGCAGCAGACCTGTCACGCGCGCGTCAGCTCAGCCTCTTTGTTGTTGCTCCGGTTTGCCGCCACCATCGGCCGACGCACAGCCGATACCGAAAGCGACACTCACCCTCTTCGGCCACTAGGCCCGCATCCTTCGGTGCATGCCACCAGTGAGACAGAGATGATCTGACGTCGGATGGGAAAGCGTAGGCGGCAGCAGCGGCGGTTGAGGCAGTCATTGATGGCACGCGTCTCGCCCGACTAAGGACCGATTTCGACAGTGCGTGTGGGGAGGGTGGATGAATAAAAGAGAGGGAACGAAGGACAATCAGTGGCAAAGTGAAGGCGCGAGTGCAGTTTCGGCGAGAGCGTCGTCACTGACCGGCGAGGGCTAGCCGGTCCGTTTCCGACTCCGAATTATAGGGGCGATGCAGGGTTGTTGTCTTCTTTCCCGCGCGTTGATAATATAAGCATGAGAAGCGGTATTGAACAGATTACCATACACAACAGTGTCACGTGAAACATATCTGGATGCCGTCACCAGCTTCCCTCATTTGTCTCTCGATCCAAAGTGCTCGCGAAGTACCTAATCGTAACGCTGCCTTTTCTGCTCTCCGCTCCCATACGGACCCTCGCAGTGGCTTCCTCGTGAGGAAAGCCAGATCCTCGCCTGATCATACTAACCAAAACTACAGTAGCCCAGAAAGTCTGAGGGAAAGTTCAGTACACCGCGCCTATTCAACAGAATAGAGAGCGACGAACTTGCTTCGTATTGAATTCCGTCGATGCACTCCGAGAACTGAAGCAATAGAGTATTAGCTTGAGACAGATTTTACGAAAGAAAAGAAATGTAAAACGTCACTTGTCTGCCTTGCCATATACTTCCCATCTCGCAGACTTCCATCCATCCTCCTCGAAGCCGCGCTCCTCGATCAGATCCAGAAGAGCATCACAGACCTCCTCCTTGTATTTCGTTACCCAAACCGGGCTACAATCCTCAGTAGCAGGATCCTCATGTGGGCCAATTCCCTCCCTAAGCCCTCCGCCACTACGCATTCGAGGCGCTCGTTTGAGTACTTCCCGAAGTGCCTTGACGGAGCAGCAGTAGGGTAAAGGATGGTTGGGTCGAGGTGGGTAGCTCTTGAGGTTTTCATGGCCTTTATTTTAGGTAGCCTTCTCGAGAGTTTTCAGGTGTTGGCTCCGGGCACGTTTCCGCATGTCAGGTTCCCAGTCGTCGAGTTGATCCGCACTCAAAGACTTGACGCAAGCGTCAAAAATCTGACGAGCTGAAAATTCTGCGGCAAGCTTATCGAGCTTCTCCTGAAATTCCAGTGCGTCTGATGCCTCTTGGGCAGGGTCGGGGGGAGGGCGTCGAACCCCTTCGACGGTCACAGTACGTCGCTGGCTGTGGGTTCCAGGTGCGGGGAAGTTCCCAGGATTGTGTCTGGATTTTTCATATAAAGCAATCTCAGTCTTTCGAGGCTACAATCAGAATGGTCAGCAAGGATTTCGGCTCAGCTAGTAGATTATCGCGACGAACTATGCCTCCCAGCCTTCTAAGTTCTGGCGAGCCAGGTTTTGTCCAGGGGATACGCTCGACGTCAATCTCATTGTAAAGATAGTAGGTGTAGTCAATCGAGCTTCTAGAGGCACGAAACGAAAGGATGAGAAGCGCCCATGATGCACTGAGATTCCAAACCCGACGTACTTGCTCTTGACGAATGGCAGTCTTTCGAGGTCGGAGTCATTCAAGCGGTAAAGCTTGTGAGTGTTGATTTTGGTAATCTAAAGCCATCGACGGTAATTTAGCAAACAACGACTGTCTGATAAGAGCCGGGCCCCACATACCTTCTGATCTTCGGGCACGGAGCTGCGTCGCCAGGCCTACATCTTTCAATACTCGATCGTCGACGTCAAGTAATGGTCTCGCACTTGGTAAGCCCTCGCCCGCCTTTGCTTCTGCGCGCGCCCTCCTGGCTTCGGCTTGGACGTCGCGCTCTTCTCCTCTTCTACGACAACGACAACAACGATGGGATCGTGCTACCCGTGAAGAACGAAATTTCTATGCTGACCTTTCTTGTTTCGCATCCTTAGGTTTTCGCCTCTTCGCGCCTTCGCCTTACATTGCTCGACTCTCACTCCTTCGCCTCCGACACCTTCGTCTTCGAACATTCGCTTTCCACTTCTTCATCCACCTCTACATTATTCAGCACTCGTCGACGTCAAGCAGTGGTCTCGCACTTGGTAAGCCTTCGCCCGCCTTTGCTTCTGCGCGCGCGCGCTCCTTGCTTCGGCTTGGACGTCGCGCTCGCTCTTTCTACTCTTTCACAAAGACGATGGTGTCCTATCTACACGATTATTATTATTCTATGCTAAACCTGAAGCCTCTTAGCCGAGGCATTGTGGAACATACGTATCCTTTAAGAACGGCCATATGATGGATCAAAACACCACGCCGAGTTGTGAAGACAATGAACGTACAGCTAGAACCCCGCTGACGTGCTTGTTATATATTCCACAGGTTCACCTTCCACGAGATATTAGTTCCATGTTGCCCCGTTGTTGGCTGGGGCTTAGCAATGCCAGCGGTTGCTTTTCCAATAGTTGGGCTTCGTCGTAGCTCTCAGGACCGTCTAGTTGCTAAGCACATCATTCACACAAGTCTTCACAACGTTCCCGAGACTCACAAAAGCGGTCGCAACTTCTTCGTTGTTCTGGCTGTTCCTTCAGTGTCCCCGCACATCTGCGACGTTAAGAGATTTTGACGTATCCTTTGTTGTGCATCGTAAGTCGTGCTGTTATGGAGCCCAGAGCTGGTATTTGGTCTCCCGTCGATCGAGCTGAAGGGTCACGGACGTCTTCGCGAGCCCACAATTTACTGACAAAAGGCGAAATAATTGCAGTTCACGGTGTAGGTATCTCATATGGAGTTTTAGTGGGAGTCAAAGCTGGGTGCGGGGGTATAAGTACGGATGAGGGGAGACAACAATGTGAGAGATGGGACTGGGGATGCGAAGGGGTGGAGAGCGCATGGACACCGGCGACTACTTCTTCGTCGACTTCGACTTTGAGCTGGAAGCCTTGGAAGTTGCTTTTGACTTCGACTTCGACTGCGCCTTGGATTTGGAGTTCGAGTCAGAGTCGGAGTCGGGTTCGGGCTTGCTGTTCGACTGGGAGCTCGACGCCTTGGGGACCTTTGGCTTGTTCGGACCTCGCTTCCTCTTCCTCTTTTCGGAGTCGGGGAGAGCTTGATATTTGGCACATGTGCCTTCGTGTCTCGCCAGGGAGGACTTACCTTTGAGTTCCTTGCACCCGAGGCATAAAGACTTCGAAGTATCCTTCGTGGGCAGCCACATTAGTCAAGTTCGGCTGCACGGAACGAGGAAACTCACCGGAACCAATGCAGGGCGGACAGGACAGCCTTTTTCGTGTCTCTTGAGATTGCTCGAATCGGAATACGACTTCTTGCAGTACTTGCAGAGGAATTTTGGCTGCAAATACGTCGCGAGCCTCGAGTCAGCGCCGAATGAGACTTTTATAAATCGCGCAAAGCGACTTACAGCTCGCTCCGGGTTCGACTCACAGCCAGCTTCGTGGTCGTCCTTATAGCTCTCCCCGGCGTAAGACTCACCACAGTGCTGGCAAGTAATGGGCTGCTTGGCAAAGTATCAGCAACCTACGTTTCGGGCGCCTGGTAAAGAAAAAGACCGACCTGAGCATCCGGGTTTGAAGTACAGATAATCTCGTGAGCATCTCTGGAGCTGCCGTAAGCGTACTTGACTCCACAGTACTGACATCCGCCCGCCTGTAAGGTATCAAAAGTGGTCTCAGTCAGCGGGTGTCGCGGTGTCAAACTTGCGAAAAGTGAGACTTACAAGTGGGTCAGGATTGTGTTCGCAACCACATTCGTGGTCCTCCTTGACCTTTTCCGAGTTGAAAACTTTGGGACAATGGTCACAGGTGAGACGAGCACGCTGGTGATCATGAGTGAAGCACGGTAAGCTGCGACGCCACCGGTAAACGTGAAAAATAGCAGCGCACATCTTGCTTCACTTTGGTGGAGGCATTGTTGCACCAAAGATTGCGGTGGAGCCTCAACGACACCGTGTTGTTGAACGGTTGACCACAGTCGTCGCAACGGCAGGGGATGTGCGTGCGAGCTCTTTTGCGAACCGCGCGTTGTTTGGAGCGGGAGTTGTAGGCCTGTCGAGTGTTGAGATGAAAGAGATTAGCAAAAGCAGGGTCCAAAGGAACGAGTGAAAACGCACGCGAAGCTCACTCGAAGATAGATCCAACTTCCACTGCTTCTTCCGTTCGCGCTGAAGCCGACACTTGTTTGACGCGGCCTGATGCCCAATAATGTCAGCGATCAAGCTCAGTTGTGAGAATAGAGATAGGGTGGAAGGAACGCACTCGAGCTTCTGGAGTAGCGGAAGCAGGGTCCCGATCTGTCTCTGCGAGTGAAAAATTTCCCCAGCAGTCAGCTCCAGCTCGCGAGGCGAACAGAAGGAAAATTACCTCTATTCCTGGCGCCTGTTGATACTATCGCCTCAGAACAATTCGAAAAAAAAGAAGGGAAGCTGGAATGGACTCACGAGAACCAACAGACCTTGCCGTCTGAATTGCACGCGCTCGCTGGATGCGGGTTGTCCAAAGGTGGAGGGGAATATGGAGTGCGATGTTGGGAGGAGGACCGACCCAGCCAGCAATGTCGGAATCGATCTTGCTGTTGAGTCCTGGCCACGATACCTCGATGAGACGACGGTCGAGCTCGTGACCGGCTTCGAGTTCGGCAGTGGCGGCGGAGGAGAGCTCGTGCATTGGGGTCTGGCGAAAGGGGTCGTCTGGAAGAGATGGCTTAAAGTTCTGGTAGTGGAAGTCCGGAGCAAGCTCGGGGAAGTCGATTTGAACTGGCGCAAGCTTGCGGACGAGACCCTCCTCCAAGTCCTGCAAGTTTGCCAAAATTGTGAAGTCAGCGGAAGAGAAAAGAGAGAAGGAAAAGAAGGAGACGCACTGCGTTGACATTCTGTTGCTCAGTCACGTTGAGGAGGTGGTTGGAGGGATGAACGCGAGTGACAACGGGGGAGGCGTCGGACAGAGGCGCGTCGGGGAGGTGGATAAAGTTGATCGCAGCCTTGGCAGTCTTGAGCTCTCCGTCGCGGCGAGAGACCCATGGGATGGGGACAGTTTCGACTTGAAGGTTGAGGGCTGAGATGGCGTCACCGAGGAACTGGATGCGCGCCTGTCCACCGTTGTAGACAATGAGCTTTTGAGCCTCGAGCATAAGCTTGAGGATCTTGAAGTGAGCCGCCTTGTAGGCGTCGAGGTGGGTTGTTGGCAGGATTTTGACGTTCATGTAAGGCGACTGGCCGGTGAGTCCGGCTGGGAAGGCGGCTGAGACGGCATTTAGGTGCTCAATCTGCAAAAGGAGTGAGTTAGCGCGCACTCAAATAGAAATTGAGAAAATAAAGAGACTCACCCCCGGTTGGAACCAACCTCGCTCCCAAACAATGTTCTCAGTTGCATGAGAAACACCACCAACTCCACCTGCCCCAAATCCACCCATCCCTCCACCTCGATACTTGTCCTCCTCGGCGGTCGTCCACTCGGTGATGTTTGCAAGACCATTGGCGCCAGTAAAGGGGGAGTTGCTAGTGAGAAAAAAGTAGGGTCAGCAATGGAAAAAATGTTTTGCTCAGAATGAAAACGCACCCAAGTTTTCGAAGACCAGTGATTGCGTCAAATGCCAAAGGATAAGCAGCGCGAATTTTGGCGGTGAGCTCAGGGTTGTCGGCATCAAGTTGATAAATTTGCTTGTTGACATCGATGAGGATTCGACGAATGGTGAGGTTGAGAGAGCTGTCGGAGTTGGGGAGGTGGGAGCCGTCGCGGACCTTTTTGAGCGCAGTGATGGCTTGCTGTGCCTTGACAGTACCGAGTCCGAAATGTTGGTTGACAGCGGCGATAATGTGAGCGTCCAATCCAAGCCAGCCCTCGTGTTCATCGTTGGGATCAATCTGCGGAAAAGGGGAAGTGGTCAGTGGAAAGAAACATGAAAGGCACGCGACACCTTCCCACAAAGAAAAGAAACTCACCTTTGGAGCCTCTCCATCACACTCCTCGTCGGTGTCGTATCCTTCCTCATCCTCCTCCATCCCTTCCATCTCCGCATCCTCCTTCCTCCCTTCTCCCGCCCCTACTCCTTCCTGCGCTCCAAAGTCCGCGGACTTGGCGCCCGATGCTCCAGAAGCGACGAGCTCAGCAGCGCGCTCCCCAATCCCAACTTCTTCATCCACCTCCATCCATTTGTCCGCCTTCACTTGTGCCTCCTCAAGAGTTGGAGCAACGGGAGCGGCGGCCTTGCCCTTCCCCTTCGCGTCGCGGCCGAACAGGATCCAGAACGGGTGGATGAGCGCGAGGGCGGCAAGAGGGTCGGTAAGAAGGAGAGCTGGGAAGCGAGCCCAGGCGTCTTTCGCTTGAGGGGATGGTGGCGGAGGTGAGGCGCGAAAGTGGAAAAGTGGTACGCCCATGGTAGCGTGGGTGTGGTCGCCGAGGTTGGCGAGTTGTCGAGTGTCCGAGAGGACCGGTGGTCTACTTGTAAAGTCGAAGGCGGGTTATCAAATTCGAAGGAGAAGAGAGGGTGAGAGAGGGAAGGAAATGGGAAGGGTAATCTGGGTTAAAAGGAGCGAGCGAAGTTGGCTCCAAATCCCCACCTCGCTGGGTCATCTCACGCGAAACGCACCGCCACCTCCTTGTTAAGAAGGTGCTTAGAGTCATGGTGCTCACTGTGGGAGAGATGTAGCCGTCAATTGCGCTGTCCCATATCTAGCTCCTGCAGCCTTTTCCGAAAATCTGCTCCCCCGCGAGCGATTCAGTTCAAGCGCTCGCGGTTCCCGACCAAAACTCACCTTGTAAGTGTAGCATGTGAGAAAGTTTCGATGACGCCTCGCAATTATCGATCGTAAGTACGCCCTTTGCGACCCAAGTTTTTCCTTTGACGGTGATCTTTCACCCCTTTCGCAAGCTCCGCTCCGCCTTGACTACAGGACTTGAGGATGTAGGAAGGATCTAAGACCGCAGTGAAATCAGCAGCTCTCAAGCCCAATCTAAGAAACGAGAGTCCAAGGAGCGCAAGCGTTTGTTGCTCCCGACCTGAAAGAAGTGTCGAAGACCAAAATGGACGTCCTCTATTTCAGCCTCAGGACGCCTACAATTTTGCTAGACTAAAGGGGAAAAGTTAGGCTCGATAGAGGCCAACGCGGAGCAACATTTGGAACCTACCAGCAGTGTCTCCCTTGATCCCTTCTGCCGATGTCGACGCTGCTTCTTGCGAACGTCGCAAATTGACGCGCTCACCCTTTAAAACTGCCACTTTCACCTCCATTCTCCTCGAGAGATGACGCTACAACGGTGTCGACATCCTTGAAACCCACGTCGCCCCCTTCTCCAGCAGCATTTTGGCTATGCCACCCAAAGACTCCAGCCATGTCCACCTGGCCCACGCCGTAACGAGGAACTCATGCAAAGGAAGTGAATGGAAAAATAAGTTGAAAGCTTCGAGAGATGGAGAGAGCTGGAAGGTGGAGGATGCTGACCAGCAGAGGTCACATCGAAGTCAATACAGAGGGAAGCGGACCACCGCGGTGCACAAGCGCAAGTGTGCGCGCGATGAAGCAAGAGGCAAGGGAGTATCAGCTCATATTTGCGATTCAGAGTCTGCAACATTGGATGGAAATACGAACCAACTATTTCGCTCCCATCCTGGCCCCCCTCCAGCTACGCTCAATCCGACTCGTAGTCCGGAAGACCGTAGCTTGCCTCCTCCCTCTCCCTCTCCTTTCCCTTTGCTTTGCTACCTGGGAGTCCGGGTTCATATCCCGCCCCCAATGCCATCGCTTTGAGTCCTCCCCCTC
>JASZXU010000501.1:0-19866 GCA_035521515.1 Phenoliferia sp. Uapishka_3 | reverse complement strand
CTCCCGGCCCTCTGTATCAGTCGTCCTCAAAGGACACCGGGAAACACCTCGTAAGCTTACTGGAACCTTATATACTATCGGAACAGATCCAGGAAGGGCACTCGAATCCCAGAATTGGTGATGTCTCGCGACGAAAGCTGACAACCTGCCCGTTTTGCAGATAAAGATTTAGGAAGCTCCAGTTTCTACTATTGATTCTGTAGCTTGGAATTCCCTTCGTAGTTTTCGGGCCACCGAGGAAGGAGATTACGCGTCCGTAAGAAAAACTCGTGCGCGAACGTCAGCGTCACGACGTCGCCAGACGAGTCGACACACACCGCCAGCGCTCGCTTCAGACCACCATCCCCACTCCTTCTCCTCCCAAACTTCCAATTATTCACACTAAGATTCCGGGATGAGCTTCAACGCCGACCAAAAGGCTTTCCAATTCGACCAACCGCCTATCCCAACCCCAACCAACGCCGCCGCCTCCTCAGGCAACAACCGCTTTCTCGAAGCCGGTGGCGCACCAATATCTTTCCATATCTACAAAGCCGGTGGCTTATTCTCCAAAGACGACATCATCACGGGAGATGACAAGAACACTATCCAGTTCGTCCTACCTCCCTGCTCCATACTCCCTCCCTCCTCCGAGGCTCCGAGTGTCTCCCAAGCATGTGCTCATCCCTCGGCCCGCCCCCCAGATTCTACCTCGAATTCCCCCTGAAATTCTTTGGAGGCTGGGACCTAACCCTCCACCGGGGCAGCAAAGAAGGTCCTTTAGTCTGCAAGATTCGAAAAGGGAAATTTTTCGCGGGGGAAATTGGGTTTGAGATGGCGAATGGGTGGACTACAACGCTTGTGAGAACGGGAGTTTTCTCAAAAAGTCATCAGTTTGTGGGGTTTGATGGGCGGAGTTGCTATAAGTGGGCAACCGACGGAATATTTTCGGCGGGATGGACGTGTGAGTCCTTTTGTGTGGCTAAGGGATTGCCAAAGGAGGGAGCCAAGGGTGTTGACCATTGCATTCTAACAGTGACAAACACGGAGAATGGTGATATTGTGGCGACTTGGAAAAGATCTAGAATGGCTATCACGAAAGATGGGAAACTTTTGATCTCGCAATTGTACTCGGGCGAACTTGAGCTCATCCTTGCGAGTTGCCTGGCCATTGAAGGTGAGTGGACAACCTTGAATCTTCACCTTAAGCGCTGAGAACTGAGCCTCAAACGGTTAGAATGGGATCGGGAACGACGGCAGCGGAACTCTTCGTGAGGCTGGGCTTGTCGAGCTCTTGCGAAAGTTCAACGTCCCCGCGGCCCGCACATTTACGTCAGACCTTAGCAATAGCAGCTCATACCAATTCCAGACCCTACCCCAAACCTAAAGAACGAGGCGGGTTTCACCGAAGAGGATGTGAAGCTTTTCCGAAGCTTGGGGAGGTTGGCGGCGACTTCGCGGTAGGCTCTCAGGTTCTCTGGACAGCACATCTTCAAGGTGTCTAATCTTCTTTCTAACTTCAACTTTTGAGCTCATACTATTGCAAGATATAATCAATTAGCTGAAAGCTGCTCGAGCACGTGCACTTGGGCTTCGAGCTCTTACGATGTCCAACGGGGTCATCTGCTAGTCCCGGTGTAGAATTGTCGCAAAAATGGGCTCTCATTCTTTTCGTTACACCCGCCCCAGCTTTTCAAGTCATGCGACATCATCTTCGGCGAGTGGTATTCGAAAAGTACTCCCAACTGGACGAACAACCTCTCCTCGCTCCGACGCCCCTCCTTGCAACCTATTTGCCAGGCGCAAGTCAACCGGTAACCGAAAGCACCAATCCCATCACTTTCCACGTCTATAAAGCCACCGGAGTCTTCTGCAAAGACAACATCATCACTGGAGAGGATAAGAACGTCGCACTGTGAGTCTCTGGCACCACAGAGCCTATCTGGGAAGCAGTTTCGGCAGCTCATGCGTTGTTATGTTTCGCCTTGCAAGATACTACCTCGAATTCAGCTGGAAATTCTCCGGCGAGTGGAATCACACTTTGTATAGTGATTTCAAAGGCGGGGATATTATATGCACGATCAGAAGGGAGAGCAGGTTCGCGAAGGAGATTGAGCTCGCCTTCGAGGATGGACGCTCAACCAACTTGACTCGAAGGAGCAGGTTCAAGACAGCTCATGATCTCACATCTTTGGATGGACTCTCGATATATGTTTGGAAGGCGGATGGGTTGACGGCCAACAGGTGGACGCGTGAGCTCTCCCACTGCATCAGGCCTTGCGGGGATCGAAGGACTGATTGGATATCTCTCTCTTTCGCACAGTGAGGAGCGATTCTAATGGCGATGTGATTGCGAGGTGGAGGAGATGCACTTGGGCGTTGACCAAGGATGGAGAGCTTTCGGTTTCGCGAGTTTACGTCGCTGAGGTCGAGCTAATCCTCGCGAGCTGCCTATATATTGAGGGTGAGCTGCACTTCATCCAGTTCTTATCAGAATCGAAGCTAAGTCTCTCACTTTCTATCATGTAGAATGGGATCGAGAGCGTCGTCAGTGACGCTCAGACTTGAGATCTGTTGGCGTTTCCCGCGAAGATGTCTTGTTCCGCGCACATTGCAATGTCTTGGAGTCGCAAACAGGGTAAACTCTCTCGTAGGACTTCGGACCATCATCTTGAGGACGAGTTCCGCGAGGAAAAACGAGCAACGTCAGACAATCAGCGCTCGCAGGGTGGGACCTTGCTCGAACAGAAATTTTGCACGATGGGGCCCCGAGCTTCTGGCTCGACGGTCTGAGACGCCAACCTTGTCTCAAGCTGCTGGGCAGGTGTTGATGATTTCTCGGGTGTCAATTCCCCTCAAAAGCTCCAGGCCCTCGTCATTTTGTATCGGTTGGTGCTCCTTATCGCATTTCCACCAGGTGCACAGACTTCTAAGAAGCCGTGCTCTGAGTAAGTCTTTTATTGTAACGCGAGAGGGGGGAGGTTTCGGATAATTGACACAATTCCTTCGATTGAGACTGCAATCAATAATCCGTCGCGCAGGCTCCCCGCATTACACATCCAGATGCTTTCGAAGTCGGAATCCCTTTACGCGAAATCAGGACTAGCCTGTCGTCGGACCCATTTTTGCCCGGAAGCCTTTCAATATCATTGAATTTAGCTACAGCACCCAAGAGAGAAGGCTGGTCGTATTATACAGCTTGAAAATTTGAAGTAGAGCAAAAAAGCTGTGGCGCTTGAACTTGCGAACCTGCCACAGATCATCTTCTAGAAATGGACAATGATGCAGCAAGGTCTGGCAGTCAGACATCCGTATATAAGTTTAAAAAGATCGAGCAACACAGTTTCAGACAAAAGGTACCTCGTGATGGAAGCTCGAGCCCTATAATGACCCGACAGCACGGTCGGTGCGCCGATTGGAAAACCGCTGTCTTCTGTGTCGGCTCCAATACAGCTGCTTCCCTCACCTTCACTCTCATTTCCGACACCAGCATGAGTCTCGCGTCTTTGATTCCTGTGGACAAAATCTTTGGGTGTGTCTGTGCTTCTGGCACCTCCAGATGCGGGCCACACTAACCAATTCATTCCATAGCGCGCTGCTTGTTGGGAGCTACATGAACTCAGTCCTCTTTGTGATTGAGTGTCGCATGCTTTGGACATACTACACAAAGCACTCCCACAAAGACTCGGTTTTGGTGAATTCGGGTCTCGTGGTAGCGGTTCTCGGCGACGTTGTTGGAACGGGCGCAATCTACGCGGTTGTCTATCTCGTGAGCTCTTCAAAGAGATTCTGGCTATCTACCAAGCTCATAAAGATTTTCAAATCAGTACGTTGTGACGCATTGGGGCGACATAGCTTTCCTTTACAATGCACCGTGAAACATTTTCAAACTTATGGATTACTGAACTTGAGGGACTGACGGCTTTCTATAAACTCTAACAGAATCTGTTTCCCAATTTTTGCTGTTTCGACAGCAGTGAGTACGACAATCGTAGAGTTCTATCTTGCTCATCGAGCCTGCCGGTTGTCAGTTGCGAAGCATCACTTTGACTGATGAAACCCGACGCTGAACCCGTCTTCGCTGAATAGGATTCCTACCAGAGGCATCCGAATCTTCACCAACGTTGTTCTAGCGAGTTTAAATGTACTTGGCGTGCGTGGATTCTTTGCCTTACTCTAACTACTTCCTACTGACAATTGAGACTTTTCTAGATGGGAGGAGTGTGTTGGCTCGTGACATCTTTGCTTCGATATGGCAACTTTCAAAGCCGGGCGAAGCTGCTACCTTCAGTTGAGTAAGCTACCTGGTTATTGCGCAGGAAATTTGAAAACACTGGTACATCCAGGGATCACTTACTTGCTCGTTTCTCCGCAGAGTGTCTAGTGCTCTCACTTTTACGATCGATATCAGTATTACATCAACTTTCCTGTCGCAAATGTACAGGCTACGAAAGTCATACAAGTCAACTGGGATCAGCACGTACGTCAAAAACTCGAGTAGTTCGTGGGACCATGACGCCAACACTTTTCAACAACAGCCCAGTGGGCGGCATCATCAACAGACTTGCCTTCAGTGCCATCAGGACGGGCGCCGTCAACATGTTATTTGCACTGGGTTCCCTCGCTTTTTTCCTCAACGACACAAACTCCAACGGTAAGCAGCTACGTAAATCCTGCCTTCATGATCTGGCGTGGCTGAAGTGACTTTCTCTCCCGAAGTGTCTCAGTGCTTCAGCTTCTGCCTCGGACGACTTTACACCAGTAAGGGTTCTGTCATCCATACCTTGTTCTCGCGCTGACGATATGATTGAAGTCTCAATGCTCACCAATCTCAACGCCCGCGACGAAAAATCTTCCAACGCCAGCGGAAGTGATGGTGGCTTCAAGTTCTCCCGGAGTGGCGATAATTCTCGTTCGAAGCACATATCTCTTCCGCTGGGCAGGGGCACGGGAAATAGCGGTATCAACGTCGATCAGGAAATCTCCATACACCTTGATACTCTTCAGGTCAGCCTCCATGCGGTCAGTCTAAATCTTTTAAGACATTTGAGCTGACAGCGATCTGGAACAGGCTGCGACCGAAACTAGTACTGGACACTTTAGTGAGAGTGAAAAGGGATGCTCGGAAGTTTGATGGGAAATCGGTCATGTGATGGGACGACGCCACCGCTGTGCGGAACAAGTTGGGCGCCTGTGAATGTAAATTTTCATCCCAGCGGATCAATAACATCATAAAGCCTACTTACAAGGTCAAATGATTCAGTATACTCAGCATTGTCATGTAAAACAGAAGGGATCTGACTCCTGCGAAGGCTCTCTCTACGAGAATACATGTCACAAACCACAGAAAGACCTTAGTACCCTGGATTCCCGAAGCAATTCCACGTCTCCGCTCGGCAAATAACGCTTTGAGCCGGTCTCGTTGAAGATTGAGAGACAGTGCGCGATTTACTCTAGAAGCTGGGTCGTCGCGCTTCGCAGCCACAACTTGAAGGGCCGACGAGTTCACCAATGTTTCCTGACTTCCTCATGAACTTGCACAAATGCCGGCCTTCGGCGCTCGCACTCATACCTGTCGGCATCACCATCCATTGACTTATGCCGAACTCTTCCGCATTGCTCCGCATCACTCAGCACCTTCCATCCGCAACGCCACCCGCCACCAAAGGTCGCCTGAAGTCCACCTCATCGACTCGAACAAGCACCCAACTTCCCGCGCACCCACACCAAAACTTTGGGAGGATTGGCTCAAGTGTCTTGCAGAAACTCTAGCTCGGAAAGGCACGCTTGGGCTCGCTTGCGCCATCCGGTTGATGAGAGGGAAATGTTCTGCATGGGGAGGCAGTTTGGAGGGTGTCGAACAACTTCCAAGTTGAAGGAGGGACGTCGGAAAGCCCACATCTTCGGAAGAAAGGATGAAGAGTCTTCTCCGTTTCTGAAGCCAACCGATTGAGCGGACATATTGGGCGTATGATCTTTGCTTGGGGATGCGAGGCTGGGGCTGAGGCTTCGAGTTACGCCAAGGTATTGTGCAGGGAGAATGCGGACGATTTCATCTGATTTCTGAAAGGTGCGTTTAAAGAGTTTCGGAGAGCACGTCTCGCTTTCGATGCGCAACTTTGGGGATTGAGGTGGAAGTGAAGCTCGCGGTCCCGGCCTTGGCCACACGACTTCGTAGCGCTTATTTGAAAGGAGGTCCTTGAGTTTGCGCAGCTCGATTGGGACGGGAAAAAGAAGATGGGTTTCATAGCTTCCAGGGTTCGGAGATACGCTGATCAAGAGGAGTTCATTTGATCTACTCATCTAGATGGGACGAAGCGAAATGAAAGAACTGTTGTTCTTCAAAACACCTTTAGATGTTCCTACGCAAACTCCTAGCTTTCTCTACGGCTCAACGCGAACGATTGGAGTCACCCCTGCGTCATCCATTTGAGGGCTCAATGGGTACCAGTAGTATGCTTCTCCCCTGCGGAAAATGTTTCTGGCTTCGTGCTGGCGTGAGGTTGCGCGAGGCAGCGGCAATCCCAATCTATGAACCATAATGAACCTACATAAAGGAAACCCAAATTGCTTGTGCGAAAGGTCTCACTAGTCAAAGCAATTTAGGGTCTGACAATTTTGGCCGTTAGAGCTCGAGCCTGCCCGTTTCACCCAGCAACAAGCGCAAAGTACTTCGGAGATGTTGTAAGTCTCTTGAGCTTCCACTCTCTCCACCACTTGTAGTCATGAGCTCTCTAATTTCGCTGATCCCGCTCAACACCGTGCTTGGGTGCGTCCATCAGCTTGTCTGCTATTTGGTTCTGACTGTCCAATTGCCAACGCAGCTCATTACTTATCGGGAGCTGGATAAACTCGATGCTTTGTGTCGTCGAAGGGCAACTACTCCTGGCGTACTGCTCGAAGCATTGGTCGACCGATTCCCGGTTGATGCGATCTGCGCTCACGGTGGCAATCCTCGGAGACTTGGTGGCGACAATGACGGTATTTGCGTGCGTTTACCTCGTGAGTCCTCGAAGCAGAACTTGAAGCTAGACAATGGCTGACGGATATTGGTATCTAAGTATTTGGTGACCCATTGTACGAGTCTTGTGCATCGAAAGTGAAAGTACTTGCGACTGACACCGGTTCAAGGGGGCGATGTCATTTATTTGACTGACGAGCCGTACGTTCTGTGCTCTGACTTTTGGGCAAGCAAAGCTGATTTTTCTGTATACCTGTAGAGTCGTCTTCCCAATCTTCATCGCTGCTACAGGAGTGACGAGCGTAATCTCGCAGCTCTTCCTCGCACACAGAGCTTGTCGCCTGTAGGTGCTTCAATTCATCAATCTCGAGCGTCATGAACTAAGCCATCACTCGCTTCATCAGAATCCCGCAAAAGTCTGTTCGGATAATAATCAACGGTCTTTTGGGTGGAATGTCTTTCACTGGAGTGCGTGTTTCCTTTGCTAGGCGTCATTTTGCATGACGCTGACCGACTCCTTCAGGCTGCCGGGACGCTCTGGTGTATGATCAGTATGATCAGATTCAGCAACTTCCAAGATCGAGCAAAACTTCACATCCCCGCCGGGTGAGTAAGCGTAACTCGAATGGCAAATTGTGCGGCGCTACTCATTGAAACTAATGTGCTCACTTCTCTCACAGGATAGCAAACATCTTCACTTTCGTGACCGATATTTGTATTGCTCTCGTCTTTCTCTCACAGCTTTATCGACTTCAGAAAGTCTACAAGGCGAATGGGCTTAGGAGGTACGGCACAGAACCTACTCTTCTTGAATTCATACTGACGCCGGCCACACGCAAGCCACCTCGGAAAGATCTTGACTCGACTTGCATTCGGCGCCCTCCAAACGGGGTCTTTCACCAGCTTATGTGCGCTCGCATCCCTAGCCATCTTTTTCAATAATCCAGACTCAAACGGTAAGTGACGTCGAACTCCGCTGGTACTCCTCCGCCGCTCACCTATCGCGTCGCTTTGATAGTACCTCAATTGTCAGCCATGCCAAACATCTCTGGCTCTCTTTCGCCTCCTACTCACCGCTTCACTTTGACAGGTTCGCGTTCTGCCTCGGAAGGCTTTACTCAAGTGCGCTTCTTCTGGCGACCGTGTGTGGCGTTCGGGCGCTCGGCGCTGACCTCCCTCTTTCAGTCTCGATGTTGACCAACCTCAACGCTCGACATGAGCCACAGCCTACGATTAGCCCGAGCGGGACTGCAGCCAGGACAACAGCTCGGGACATATTTTCGGGAAGCAACGACAAGAGCAACCGCAGGGCCACGACTTTACAGCTGGAGATTGATGTCTCAAAAGTCAGTGTGGTGCACGTTGACGTCGAAGACGACACCGACTCGATGGACTGGAAGAATGTTCGGGTCAGTCACTTGACATTGTTCTTTTCCGTCATCGTAGAGAGTGGCTAAAGAATTCATAACAGACGGGTACCACCGATCTTAGCGGGTTCGTTGACGCTGAAAAGGGAATTGCGAATCATGCGGGGCCGTAATTTTTGTCTTTAGACCCCATTTCCGTGAAGGGGCGCTAGAAGTCTATAAGGATCGGAAGGAATTAGAATGTCATCAGTCACATATTCCGCGACTCACCCTCATCAAAGTCAAGGACGTTCCACTCGTGCAAACGCTTCAAAGGAAGGCACTCGTTCTTGTGATTTTTCTGCCAATCGGCTGTCTGACACGCCTGAGAAAAGTGGTCGGCTCATAGTGATCTTATCTCCTCGCGAGATCATAGCTCACCTCACTGCAGTAGCTGCGACACCAAAGAGAAAACTTTCAGCCCCGATAGCTTGCGGTTATTGTTCGGGTCTTTGAAGCTTGAACCTACTTGGTCTTACAAGATGAGCACTTGAAGTCTCCTGGCCCCTCACAAACAAAGCAAGCGCCATGGTTTCCTCGTTCCGTTTGCGAGCAAAGCTTGACGTTGAGCGCTTGGAGCTCCGCGAGCTTGATAGGAAACGTCTGATTGGGGAGAGGGCCGATGGGAGTTCAGATACACTATAATCAGGGATGAGACGTCTTCGGGAGCCCACCTCAACCTTCGCCTTGTCCTTGATCATCCACCCGATAGAGCCATCCGGAAAGGCGCTGAAGGTGCCGTCGGTAATTACGACCATCCTTCCAACCTCACATTTCTTCTCTTTTGCGTCCGCCTTGCCATTCCACGTCCACCAAGACATATTAGTTGGAATTCCCCTTATGTCTCGAATCTTGAACGACGGAGCTCCGCTAGGATCACGGCTGTAGATCTAGAACGAAACGGCTGCTGAGCATTGAGAGTGGGGGACAAGAGAAGCATCGCGAGAATAGAACGTACGTCCCCCAGGCACTTCCAAGTCTCTCGCGGATTGGGAGGTCTGATTGGCATGCTGCTGGTACCGGGAAACGACATCACGTTGAAAAGGTCTAGTCGGTGGGCGTGCGGACTGCCAACGCTGGAGAAGACAAACATGTCAGAAAGGCGCCTCTGGAGCACATGCAGGGCTGTATACCTCATTGTATCTTGTGTCACGCTCCCGAAGCGTGTGGAGCAGACGAGCGAAGAGAAGTCAAGAAGTTCCGCGGGTAGTGGCAGAGGCCCTGCGTTTGGATTGGCATCTCGCTCCCATCATTCCCAGCTTATCTGGCCCAACGTATCAGATCTATTGACCCCGTGGACGGGAGTTGTCGTTTGAGATCTTCTTCTCAAGGAGATTGCGACATTAGACGCTAATTACCACACAATCGCAACTCAGGGCGAGCGTCTTGCGACGCTTCCCGGTCTGTGATCTGGAGCTCTTTGTCAGATTCCCAGAGTCTTATGCACCGAAATCTTCCCAACATGAGCCCCGAAACAATAGGCTTGGCAGTATGGTGGCGCTCCTCATACTCGCGCAGAGGGCAGTGGGCGACGTCCGAGTGAAGAATGCGTCGGCGCGATAGGTATTCCTTTTCATTTCATTGGTGCACTACTAAAAATCTATGAGAACAAAAAAGCAGCTAAGCGCCAGGATCGTTTGTGAGAAAGACTTCCTGACTCACTCGGATCAAAGTCAAGAACATTCCATTCATGCAGTCGCCTAAGCGGGATACACTCATTTCTATGATTCTTCGCCAAGTCCGCTTTCTTACAGGCCTGTGATTGAGAGGTACATAAGCATTCGGGAAGAGACCAGTGGAAGATCAGAGTTCAGCTGCTTACCACACTGCAGTAGCTGGGAAGAAAAGAAATCAGATGTCAACACCCGCAAAACGCGCAAAAGAGGGCCGCTCACCTAGTCCGACATCCTGAACAGCTTATCCCCCAGTCCTCCTCACAGACGAAGCAAGTGCCATACTTTCCTCGGTTGGTTTGATCGCACAGCTTCGCGTTCAGTGCCTGAAGTCTTTTGAGCGTGATAGCGAACGTCTGCGTTCAAGTACAATCTTCGATCAGCTGCCTCTGTGAGAAGAAATGATTTGCGATTGAGCAAACACCCGACCTCAATCTTCTCCATGTTCGAAATTCGAAAACCTCGAAGCCCATCTCCCCATGCTGCGATCGTCCCGTCTGAAATCACTATCATTCTCCCGACCGAGCATTTCTTCTCCTTCACATCTTCAGCAGAGCTTATAGTTGACAAAGCGAAATCAGTTTTGCGTCCTTTGCGGTCTCTGAGCTTGAATGTAGCAGGGCCAGTCGGATCTTGCGCGACGATCTGCAATGGTCGGCGTTAGATATCAGTCTTGAAGAAAGGGGCCTGAGCCCGTACATCATACAGACATTTCCATGTCTCTCTAGGTTGTGGAGGTTTTACGGGTATAGTTGAGCAGTCAGGAAAGCAGACGACGTCGGTGAGGTCAAGTCGGTGTGCGCGAGAAGTGCCCATACTACCCAAAGCTTGCATTAGCGTCTTGATCATCAGGGAACCAATGATGAGCGTACCTCATCTCTGCTGAATGTCGCCCTTCGCGAGCTGATGATCAGAAGTTTATGCGGCGGGCGCTGGGCGCAGAGGGGAGGAAGACGAGCAGGAGGTGCGAGCAGTAGTTGAAGAGCGTCTGTGAGCTCGAAGTGTAGGAGGACTCTCTAAAAAACCCCAAATGCTGTTCGAAAGGGTGAAAAAGAGAAGACGTGCGTTTAGGAGCGCCCACACGCAGCGAGCTCCTCTTTTTCACTAGCCTTTCCCGATTCCCGTGAACATTGCTCACATCCGTCCCAGCACTTCGCGGCCTCTTCTCCGCCCTCCTAAAAACCACTAACATCTGTCACCATGTTCCGTCTCCCGGCATTCTCCATCATGCTCCTCAGCGTGTCCGGTAGTTCCATAAGGATCAATATACTCGAGCTCCGACACTCAAGGAGCTTCGGGAGCTTTCCCCCACACACTACTTAGTCGGCAAGCAAGTTTCGCGAAGCGGCAGTTTGATTTTTGATTTCAATCTATGCTTTAGAAGTCTGTGAAGAAAGGCTGTTCAGCTCCAGGAATGTGATCAAAACATTGAAACCCACTCACCTTCATCAAAGTTCAAGACATTCCACTCTGCGAGCCGTTTTAGCGGCAGACACTCGTTCTTGTGATTCTTCTTCCAATCCTCTTTCTGACAGGTCTGTGTGAAGACGCATCATGAGCCCCTACATATTGAGGTCGTACACATATAGAGAAGACGCACTTCACTGCAGTAGCTGACTCGCAAAAAGGAGATAGGCGTCAGCGCCGACGCCTATGCAAAAGAAAGATCGAGCTCACCTAGTCCTACACGCTCCACAGCGTTTCTCGCAAGCCCCTTCGCAGACAAAGCACGTCCCATGCTTCCCTCGGTCGGTTTGGTCGCGAAGTTTGTCATTCAGCGCTTCGAGCTGTTTCAGCGTGATCCCGAAAGTCTGTGGGTGGAACCGATGATGCTCAGTAAAATTGAGGCCGAAGATACGAGAAAGAAGCTACTAATAACCTCGACCTTCTCCTTATCCCTAATTCCGAATCCTTTCAGCCCACGACCCAAGACACTAATTGTGCCGTCGGTGATAACTATCATCCTTCCAGCCTCGCACTTTTTCTCCATAGCATTCTCCGAGCTTCTAATCGTGAACCATCCGAGGTCAGTCTTCAATCCTTTGATATCGGTGAGCTTGAAAGCTGGCGCTCCGGTGGGGTCTTGCGCAACAATCTTAGAAGCGATAGGAGTCAGCAGAAATGTTCCGAGGCTAGAGAAGTAGACCGGTTTACATCATAGAGACATTTCCGAGTTTCTTTGGGTCCCGGAGGAGCTACAGGGATATTGGCGCAATCGGGAAAGGGAAAGATGTCGTGAAGATTGAGTCGGTGAGCTGTAGAAGTGCCGACGCTGTAGTTTCAAATCTGGTAAGTCAGGCGAGTTTTCGTCCATTGAAAAGTATGCTACAAACCTCATTGTGAATATATCTAAATTCGGAACGCCTTTACTTCAAGATGTGGCGTTGAGAGTCGGAAGGCGCAGTGTGCAAAGAATCCTGCCGGATAGCGAGGAGTAAGCCTGTAAGAAGCTCAAGCACTTCCGATGTGATAAGCTTACCAACCGAATTTTTCAATGGTAAACAAAATCAAAAGAAACAGCCAGCAGAGTATCGAAGAATTAGAGCAGCGGCGAGTCGCGACTCGCGAGGATTCGTTTGCGTGTGCGGCGCTATTCAAAGAAAGAGCGGAAGCAGGACAGACTGCTTCTGCCTGAAGGCGTAAAGAAAGAGCAAGAAGGCTGATAGAAGGTGATGCGGTTGGTATGAAAGCCCGAAGGCTGACCTCGGACTCGCTGCGATTTCCGCAAATTCACCAATATTTCCCGATTCCTGTGAACCAACCTCTGATCCCTCCCAGCTCTTCGCGACCTCCTCTCCGCCTTTCAAAATCCACCAACACCTCTCGCCATGTTCCGTCTCCCAGCCCTCCGTACATCTGTCCGTACCGCCCTCCCCCGCGCCTCCCGTCAGTACTCTGCTGCCGCACCAGCCGCCGAGAATGAGTTTGTTGCCGAGCGTGAAGCGATCAAGCACCACGCTGCCAAGTCCGGTGAACTTTGGAGGAAGATCACGTACGTCCATCAGCTCTGTTCTTTGCCTGGGCCTTTTGAGTTGGAGCGGAAGTGGGTGATGGGAGGTGCGGATTGGCGACTGGGCGGCGTGGGATTGGTTCGCGTTCGTAAGGAGTGGGAGTGTTGGCGGCTTTCGAAGGTTGGGCAGCTGGTTTCAGGATAGCTTTCCTTCATCTGCCGCCCCATACAATTGTCCTTGTGCACGTCTTGCTGTCCGCAGGGACGCTCCCCGTCGCGAACGGACCTTCCCCTCGCTTCCCCATCCTTCGCGCTACTTTCCGATACACACAAGCTGACATCATCCAATCGCACAGCTACTTTGTCGCTTTCCCTTGCAGTGAGTCTACCTACGACGTTTGGACGGACTTGCGCCTTGCGGGAACGAGAAAGGAGTGCGGCGCTTGAGCGGAGTGAACCGGGAGGGTTCGGCTTCTGTTGCTAGCACGAGGATGGCACGAAAGCATACTGGGTGGAAGTAAGAACGGCTCGATGTGGGGATGATGGGAGTTGCGAAGCTGTAGAAGTCGAAAGTTCATGTGGGGACGGACGGCGAGCGTTCCCGGCCGGATGAGCTTAGCTGGCGCGAATTGTCGGGTTCATTGGGGGAGGGCAAGCTTCACAATCCTTTAGGGGTGACAGCTGGCCCCTTGGTGAGTGGAGGGCCGCTGAGGAGGGAAGCGGCAAGTGACAGAGCTTGTGTCGAGCTCCCCACTTGGTGTCGAAGTCGAACAAACGCTCGCCCTCGAATGAGATGATTGGGAATAATTCGTGGTTGCAGATGCAGTGCGTATGAGGGGGAGTCGATGGTGGAATTTGGAACTGCTGGGGTGGGATTTGCCTGGGGATGTCAGGCGCGACTTTGGTTTTCCCTCTTCGCGGACCTAGAGTCGCTTTTGGCATCTTCGAGCTGAATACCGCTCCAAAAGCCTCTGTCCAGCATGAGCCTTGCGAGTTGGTGGGAGGAAGGAGAATAAGAACGTACACTCCTCTGGCCTTCGTAGCTTTGGACGTGCGGAGCTTTCTGCTTTCGCTGAGACGACAAAGTCAACGGTTTCACCCTTTCACAAACCTTTACTAATCTCCCATTTCTTCTTCCAGTCGTCGTTGGATACCTCAACGCGATGAACATTGAGAAGGAGCACCACGCTCACGCGGAGCACATCAAGGAGGAGAACGACGGTGAGACCCCCGCCCGTATCGTCTACGTGAGTTGTCAAACCTTTCTTCTTGATTCAACTATTCAAACTGACTTGATGCCTTTCGCAGCCTTGTATGCCATTCATTTGAATACCCATTGGTGTGGAACTGCAAGCTGATTGTATCGAACGTCCACAGACTTCAACAAGCGTGACAAGGACTTCCCTTGGGGATCCTACACCCTCTTCTACAACCCCCACGTGGGTCACTTCTTTCTCACTCTCCCTCCCGAAGACTAACTGCCGACTGTCGCCCCCCCTTCGCAGACCAACATCGCCCTTCCGGACGACGCCTAAGCACATCGCTTTGTTCTAGCGGTTTGATCTGGTAGAAGTAGTGGGTTTTGTAGAGCGAGAGAGTGTCTTTGGTGGAAAGCAGTTTCTTACGAGGATTCAGCACGAGAAAGAGGTCATGAGAGAGAGATGCCGATATTTTGGTCGGCCGGCGAGCTGCGGAGATAGATGCATCCGTCCGTCTCGCGATTCTGTCGTTCTCTAACTCGCTCTTTCAACTCTTCAACTTGCGCTTTGCTTTCTTGTCTTCTTAAAGGTGTGCGACGAGACTGGTAAGCAAGCTGGACTTGTTTGCTGTCGGTTCGGCTGGCTCTCTGAAACAACTCGGCGAACGGGGATTGGAAACGGAGTGCGCGGGAGGAGGGACTTTCGCATCGCTTTACGCCATACTTCCAGCGTATTGCACAGGATGCAAGGAGATGGCAGGTCGTGTGTTGACCTGGCACGAAGTTGGATACGCCATCGCACGCCTTGGCCATTTCACTGCATCTCGCTAACTCGCTCTCGACCCTCTCGCTCCTGTTCAGCCACGACTACAAGATGGCATCTCCCAAACCACCGACAGAAGTAACTTCCCTCCTTCCCCCTCCATCGGAACCTCCAATCGATGTCGCGAGCTCTCCTCCAAATTGGATCGACCCGCTGTCCCTCACTTCAAATAACAGGGCGGGAATATTGGCTGGCATTTGGACTGCGACTTTCTTGGCTAGTATAAATAGTAGGTGGTCCAGTCTGGCTGGAGAGGGGAATGGGAGAGCTGATGGGCTTGGTTGGGTGCAGCTACTTTGGTCGCTACTCGTGAGTGGATGGGAGCGTGTGGGGCACACTGAGATGAAAGCTGATTCGAGTTTGAATGCTCAGTTTTAACTTCAATTTCTTCCGAATTCGACTCTGCCAATGAAGCGAGCTGGTTGGGAACTTCTTGTGCGTATCTTCAACTTCAGCTTCGCCTCTCGCGGTCCGTTGAGATGAGATGAGGTGCTGACTCGCAACTATTCAGATCTTCTCGCAACTGCAACTTTTACTCCATTATACGGAAGACTATCGAATGTACTTGGAAGAAGAGGCGCAAATCAACTCGCTGTATTTCGTAAGTCCTCTCAACCCGCTCGGATTTTCCCACTTGCTCATTCTCCCGTCGCGGATGCAGTTCTCTTTCTCGGTACTCTTGGATGCGGAACAGCCACTTCAATGCGCTGGTTGATCATCAGTCGATTCGTGGCCGGATGTGGTGGAGGTGGAATATTCACCACGGCGAGCATTATTACGTCGGATTTGTATGATATGAGGAGTAGGAGCTTGACACAGGGAATTGCGAGCATCTTTAGTGGGGTGAGCTCAGTCAATTTCTTCCTGTCGAATCGAGGGAATGCTTACAACTTGTTGCAATGGAAGCTGGGCATGGGAATCGGTGGGCCGCTGGGCGGATGGATCTCGGATCGGTACGGCTGGCGTACTTCGTTCCTCAGTACGTCTCCCTTCTTCCTCCCGTCCCCTAACTCTTTTTAATCGCCTCCGATGCAACCCAATCCAGTCCAACTCCCTATTTTCTTCGCCTCCTTCTACCTAACTCAACGCAACCTCCTCTACTCGACGCCATCCAAATCTCGTTCCACTTTTGAGATCCTCTCCCGAATCGACTACCTCGGTTCTCTCTCTCTCTTCACACTCCTCATATCCTCTCTTATTGGGCTCTCCTTACGCTACAACCAAGACGTCCCCTGGTCTGATTCGCGCGTCGTTTGGTGTCTCGTGGGAATTGTGGGCGGAGCACTGGGCTTTGGAGTGGTGGAAGGATGGGTGGCGAAAGAACCGGTGCTGCCAGGGTGGTTGATGAGGAAGAGAGTGCCGTTGCTTGTTGGAGTGAGCTCGCTGTTGGTGCCGATGTGCAATTTTGCGGTCATGTATTTCTTTCCGGCCCTTTTCGAACGTAAGTCTGCGAGGGAGGAAGAGAGGTGGGAAGAAGAGGGCGCTGATATCGGCTCGTTTTTGCAGTGGTACTCGCGAAGACTAGTACGGAAGCCGGTAGGTTGCGACTATTTGCGACGCTGATACCGGTGCTGATCCGTCTTGGTAGGCGCTCACTTGATGCCCAACTCAGTTTCGATGTCGCTCGGCTCTCTCTTTGCTGGGTATGTTACAGCTCTCCTTCGGAATTCAGAGGGCATGACTCACATCATCGATGCTAGCTTCGTCATGCACCGCACTGGAAAATACAAGACGCTCAACGTCGTCTTCGGGATTCTACCTTTCCTCGCCACTCTCCTCATCATCCGACTCAGTCCCGAATCGGGATTCTTCACGCAATGGCTTAGCATTGTGAGCGTCTGTTGTTTATTCTGAATCCACGAAGTCGATTCTGACGCTTTTCCTTCGCCCTTGTCAAGATTCCTTTAGGGTGTGTGGGAGTGTCGGATCGCAGAAAGGCTTTCAACTAAGCGCGTGCTTTTGCAGATTCGGAAACGCTGTTGTCCTTCAGACTACCTTGAGTAAGTGGAATCAAATGTCGACTGGCCCGATGTAGTACTGATCTATAACGTCCCTTCCATAGTTGCCCTGCTCGTTTCCATTGATCGTGAGTCAAACCTTATCTTGCAGAACTCGGGTTGTCCAATGCTTTCAGACCTACTAATGCTTTTTCTTTAACATTGCAGACTCGCATATGGCTGTTGGAACGGGTTTCGTACAACTTTTCCGCGGTGTCGGGCAAGTCGCAGGTGTTGCCATTCCCAGCGCGATGTTCCAGTCGATCCTTCGCACGGAGCTTCAAACTCGGATTACTGGTCCTGGCTCGGCGGAAGTGAGTTTTTTCTTCCCTCTCGAGGAACGCTTTGGCTTTTCTTCACATTTGCTGATACTCTTTTGGTAGCTCATCTCTAAAATCCGACACAACTCCCGAGTTGTCAACACCTTACCTACCGAGATTCAGGCTACCGTTCGAGAAGCTTTCCGAATAGGACTACGGTCTGTATTTATTTTTGCTGCTATTTGCACTTTCCTCGCCTTTGTGGTGCGACTAGGTGTACGCCTTTTTTCTTGATTCACTTCACAGAGTCAAGGACTTACTTCAACCTCTTTTCAGATCCCTGAGCAATCCCTCGACAAGGACCCTTCCCACTCCGATTCTGACGGAGAGCCAATGACGGACAATTCCGAGGACGAAGCTGAAGACTCTGACCGAGACTCCATTCGAACCATCGCCGCTCCCGACCTTCTCCCTCCGCCGCCTCCTCCACCCATTTCTCCCTCTCCCTCACCCAGGCGCATCCCAGTCCGACGATTGTCTACGTACATGTCTGATGATGGAATGGATCCGGAAGTTGGAGTGCCGCAGAGCTGGAAGAGTTCGGTGGGGAGAAGAGCGGGGAGTAGGCAGTCAAGCTTGGTCGTGGGAAGTTGGGTGAGTGGTGCTGCTGGGAGGAGTGGGGTCGTTCTGGAGGAAGGTGATGGAGTGGAACATACGGCAGTATGATACGAGATACAGTCAAGGAAATAGATGGCTAACCCGTTGCCCGGGGCTTCATTGTCATTGGGAGAGGCTGAACCTTGGTGTAAAGGATTGAAGGCACGCGAGCCCAACTGAAATGAATCAAAAGGATTCACGGGCTGCAGTGGGACTGAAGTAGATTGAGACAATGTGAAGCTTCTTGAATAAAGGTATCTCCCTCGTTGTACTTGAGGTCATGCTAGCCTTCCATCAAGTGTCTGGGAATATTAAAATTCAGGCATTCCAGCTCCACTCATTGCCACACCATGCACCATACCGCACTCCCGCCGTCACTCCCAGAAATTCTTTCAATTCTGTCTGTCACGTCCTCCCCCTCTTATTCATCCAGTTAATCCTCGGAGAATGCACTTGAATCTTCGCCAATATCACCAGAGTTGAAGTCGAGGGGTGAAAGCTCTGGAGGTTGATGGAGGACTCTCTAAATGGCAGGGAAGGAGGGAGATTCTCGGGCTGAGGTGATTGGATTTCTAGCCGTACAGCATCTTTCAACTGTTGTATTTGGGAGTCGTGCTATTTGAGAGACGTTTGGGGGAGGTCGGGGAGTGTTAGAAGTGGGTTTTGGCGAAAGACCCGGTCAACTTAAGTATGAAAGAAAGGCAATGGGATTTCAAGTTGTTGACTCTGAATGAGTCCCCAACAAATAGAACAGAGACTACTATGAATACTAGACGGTGGAATAGAATTGGAATTGGGGAATATCAAATGGAAGGATTAACTCTAAGGCAAGAGCGGAACAGAGGCGGAGTCAGGGAGCGCCACATATCACATAGAGTATGCGGAGAGACATACACCATAAGCTCGAGGAACACAGCCATTTCGGCCTTAAGACTGTTGGCCCTGGCGCCGGATGTGATCGCCGGAACCACAGGTATAACAGGGTGGAGGCGTTTAACCTCTGAGAGTGCGTTGCATAGGAGGACATCGGGCTCATGACCCCCAGGATGAAAAAAGTGCAAGGTGTCTCCACAGACCTCCTTCACACTATGAAATGAACCAACAGCCTTTGGGAATTCACGTCTGGAAGGCCCAGTTGATTCCGATTACTGCGCAACAACGACCAGGATGACTCAACAGCTTAGCTCAGTCTCAGTGTATGACGAAGGTTCAAAGTATTTTCACGGACCTCCTTCACACTATGAAATGAACCAACAGCTTTGGAGAATTCATGCCTGGAAGTCCGTGTTGCTTCCGGTGACCGTGCAACGACCCCCAGGATGATGGGCCAGCTCGGCTTGGTCTCAGCGTTTAACAAAAGTGTGAAATGTCAGCACAGACCTCCTTCAAAAGATGCAAGGAGCCAACATGTCTTAAGAATTCACGTCTGGAAGTCCCTGTTGCTTCTGGTGACTGTGCAACAACCTCCAGGATGAAGAGCCAGCTCGGCTTGGTCTCAGCGTTTGACAGAAGTGTGAGATTTCTTCACAGACCTCCTTCAAAAGATGCAATGAGCCAACGTGTCCTGAGAAGTCACGTCTGAAAGTCCCTGTTCCTTTCGGTTACCGCGCAACGACCCCCAGGATGATGGGCCAGCTCGGCTTGGTCTGAGCGTCTGACAAAAGTGTGGAATTTCTTCACAGACCTTCTTCAAAGCATGCATTTAGCTAAATAGTCCTAAGAATTCACGTCTGGAAGTCCCTGTTGCTTCCGGTGACTGCACAACAACTCCCAGGATGACGAGCCAGCTTCGCTTGGTCTCAGCGTTTGACAGAAGTGAGAAATTTCTTCACATACCGCCGTCGCTGGATGCAACGAGCCAGCAAGTCCTAAGAATTCACGTCTGGAAGTCCCTATTGCTTTCAGAGACCGCGCAACGACCCCCAGGATGACGAGCCAGCTCGGCTTGGTCTCAGCGTTTGA
>JASZXU010000500.1:0-19908 GCA_035521515.1 Phenoliferia sp. Uapishka_3 | reverse complement strand
CTCCTTGCCCATACGATCGGGAACGCGCACGCCTTCGCGGACGATAACGTTGTATAGTTCGTACTCTGTCCTCGCCATAAATGGCGTATCTCCGAAGAGCAGGCAGAAGAGGGTCACGCCAAGCGCCCAGACATCAATTCCCTTGCCGATGGTCGGTCGTGTGCGAGGCTGAGTAGGGTCGGGCGGAGGGAGGGGCGCTGAGATGATAGTAGACGTGCGACGGGGTGTGGAGGGTGTTCCGAGTGTAGTCGAACTCCCAGGAGAGCTGCCTTGACTTGCGACGAGGTTAAGGTCATCACGATGGAAGTAGCTGTCTTCGGCTTCGCTTCTGTCAGCCCGAGGCGTAGGAGTGTAGTCGGCCGAATGACAGAGCTCGGGGGCGAAGAAGGCGGGACTGCCAGCTGTCTTGCGAAGAGCCTTGTCGTCGTCGCCTTCCGTACCATTGTCGTCGGGAGAAGCCCGGAGGAGGGCCTCAGACACGTGCGAGACGCCGAAGTCGGAGATCTTCACGGTGCTATGGTCCTCGGTCCAAAGCAGGTTGGCTGGCTTGATATCCCGGTGGATAATACCTTGATAGTGGACTGCGAGCGGGCGTAAGAGTTTGAGAAGAAGTCCGATGGCAAACGGGGTGTGAAGAGTACATACGGTACTCGAGTCCGAGAACAACATCACGGAAAGTCCGTCGAGCTTCGTCGACAGTCATCGTTGGTCGCTTCTCTTCATCCTGCCAGACAATCTGACCACCTGCCATAAACTCGAGAACTGAAGGAGGCAAGAGGGTTAAGTGCTGCCCAAATCGCGGGCCTTGTTTGCGTGTGAATAGAACGCACCCATGAAGACCTTCTTGCTCTTGACATCGTCGATGACCTCCTTTAGCCGCACGACATTCTTGTGATCCAGTCGCTTCATGATAGCTACCTCCCTCTTGACCTTGTCGTCTGCCCCAATTCCTCCCGTGCTGCCCGCCTCTGCTGCGGCCTTCCTGCCCTTCGCGACTCTGAGGCTCTTCCCTCGCCCAGGGCCCTCGCGCGCAACACTCTTGATTGCGCAATACTTGACACCCTCGCTCTCAGTCTCCTCTTCCCACTTGTGCAGTTCCTGGGTAGAGCGCGGACCAGGACCTGCAACGGCTCCGTCCTCGGCGTCTGCGTCTCCGCCGTCATCATCCTCCCTCAGCGTAGATGGTTCGGCGCAGAGCCAGACCTTGCCGAATGTGCCAGTTCCGATAGTCTTGAGTCGAACGTATTGGTTGACCATTCGTCGACCTTTGGAATCTATGCTTGAGCTAAGGTGAAGTGTGGTTTTTGGTTCCGAGGCTTGGGGTGGCGGCTGCATGGATGAGTCTTGGCTTTGTGCGAGGCGGGACGCAGATGGAGGTGAGCTCGATCTCGAGCCATGAGACGACGTGGAGGTGTTGTAGGAAAGTATTTTGGTGTGTTTCGGGTGGGGAGGAGTTGTTGTGGCTGCGAATGCGCTACTGGAAGGGGGTAGCACCTGGCTGGTCGGGGGCAGTGAGACAGGCGAGAAGGAGGGCGAATGGATTGGAGGGCTGTATTGCTTCGGTCGTGAAGTGACTACGAATCCCGAGTTCTTGTGCGAGGGACCAACCGTTGACGGGACGAAATGAGAATGAGGGTCTGCCGGGACGGACGAAGGCGGGGTGGACCCTGGAGAGCTGGTGCGACTCGAGCCGCTCCAAGGGCTCGAGTTTGAAGAGTCGGCAAGGTCTGGCGAGCTGGGCTGGGTTCCTGCGAGAACGGCGAGAGATGCAGACCTCGAGGAGCGTGACAGGCCTGCCATCGAATGATTGTTGCCTTTCTTTGGCCGGGAAAGGCTGAGAAGGATGCGATTGGGTGGCTCTTTCCAAAGTGGTCTTCTGCTTTTGGTACGGGAGGAGTAGGCTGAAAGGAGGGGAGAGGAGAAGGAGAAGATGGGTGGAGGAGGTGTAAGCGGAAGTAGTTCGGCAGAGGAGTTGGGTCGAAGCCACTGGCGTTTGGGGGGGCGGTGCGACTCTTGCTCCTCCCTCGTCAGCGGGGCTCGAGCACACACCTCTTTTTTTCACGCTCAACTGGGGTTAATTTTTCTTGAGTGAATGCGACGAAGGCGAAACAATGCAATGCTGTCGTGTTGATATTTCGTACTTGAACAACAAGCGTCGCACCGGCGTCAGTATTCCGATTTCAGCCTGCCGTGCTTACCTCCGCACTCGAAGGACATCTTCGCTCACGCCCCGATGACCTTGGCAAGAAAAAACAAGCTGGAAGTACCGTTAACGCCACAAAGCTGGCTGACTACTGTTCCGCTTTCAATCTCAAACACTCTTATTGCGCCACGACGTCTCTGCCAATTTCCAAAGCGTCTTGACTCGGGACTTTTCCTGCTGTGCTCGCCCTCCCTCGAGCTCCCACTACTTGCGCTTCCCCTCCGGAGTTGAAGTCCTCCTGCTGCTCGCTTACGCAAGGAGTTAACCAGAGGCGTAAACATGGGTAAGTGTCGCCGTCTCCCTGTAAACATTGGACCCCAATTCGGCACACGTGAAATCGTCGATCATCTAATTGTGAGACACAAATTGTGAGCAATCTCGGACGAAAGGGACAGCGCGCTTGGCCGGCTCCGCAAAAGCAGGTGGATAGGGTTCTTATCACCTGTCGGGGCGCCACTCGCCCACAACAATTACTTCACCGTGCGTCATGACTTGCTCAGCGCCCAGCAGCACTTATTTAGCGCGCGACGGCGAGCGAGACGGCGCGAGAGGAAAGGAAAGTTTTCTTCAGCGCTCATCATCGCGTCGACGATGGCGATGTTCCTTGGTGTCAGAGAAGTGCGGCACGTGAGTGCTTTTGTATACCTGTCTAGGCGACTCAAATCGACATTTGCTTCGCCTAATTTGGTTTCGCCAGGCCATTTTCAGGCGTGCAAAGGCACACACAAACTCGATGACTCAATGACGCTTTCTCAAGCGATGATTTCCTTCCGGCTTCGTACGTTCTCGAAGAACGAATCCCGTGACCATGTATCGGACACATGTGTACAGATTTGGACGTGATGCCGGCCGCGAAAACGGCGCTGGTGGTAGTGGAGCTGGGAGCTTGCCGGGAAACTAGCGCGTAGCGCGAACATTGAGCAGGCAGGGTGTCGCCCCTGGGTTGCTTTGTATTTAATTTATCACAAGAAAAGGAAGCCGACAACTAAATATAGTGACATGTTTGAACAAAATTATGTGGTTACTGAAGGTTGCATCCGACCACGAAGCTGGAATTAAAGCTTCGACACCCAGCCCTGATACGGCGGACTCTTGGGTTGCTCACATCAGGAAATGTGCTGGCAGACGAAGTGCCGCTGTACAGTACTGGCAGGTTTGACTATTCCTTGCTCTCATGAACGCTTCTCCAAGAGAGATTGCGCATCCGTGGGAAAACGTCCAATGCTTCAATCTGGTAACCAGTCGGCGCCGGTGTACTCAAAGTTCAAACAGAATGCGCGCCCCACTTCAATCCAATACCTGATGAACTTCATCAGGCGAGCTGAGCACCAAGATTGAGTTTCATCTCGACTCGGCTCGGACGCCGTTGCGATAAGGTCAATGAAAGAGGTGCCCCGCGAAGTGTCTCGCGCTGCGAAACGTCCGAGCAGCCTTGCTCTCTTCTGAAATTTGCTGGGAGCAGACCCATGTTCCATACCAAAGTCTGGGTTCGTGAGAACACGGAATGAAAGATAATTTTTCACATCATCCGTGGAAGACATCCAGGGGTTGGTGTCAACTGCACCCTGTTTTTCTGAAGAGGAACCCGGGGAGAGTGGCGTTTGAAGTGGCGTCGCCGGGTGCAGCACACTCTGGGGAAGACATTCCGGAGGAGGTGCGAGAGACGGATGTAGAGGAGGTTTCACTACCTCGAGGTGGAAGTCCGAAACTACAAAGAATGGCATCAGCGAAACTAGGACCTTATTGAAGTGCTCCCAACTTTTGTATCTACCGCGATGCCATGTCGCCGCCACAGGATGCGACTACCACAGCCGGGTTTCCAAAGTACACAAGTCTTTTTTGAGAAAGTCGAACATGCCATGATTTTAAGCCTGCACACCGCTCTGCACGAGCTTTTCAGCATTTGTCGTGTTCAGCGTTTCGTCGCCTTGTCACAATCTACATCAGTCGTTTCGCCATCTATTCAGCTGAAAACGCCTGGATAGTTGGTTTGCTTAGCCGGGCATACTTAATGGTGTTATTGACTGGGAAGATCCAGACTCAGGATGAAGTCTAATTATCGGAGCGTCGCTGCGAGCCCTTAACAGTGCTTAAAAATGCTACCTTGAAACCTCCTTCATTCTTTGCGACTTGGACAATGTTGAAGCATCTGCAAACCCCATGTGTGTTCCTTAGATGTCAAAGGTGAGCCATATTCGGTTCGAGCTGGCTTCGCGGCTTTCCTGGAGGATAGTGGACTGCTCCATCAAAGCGCGCCAGAAAGAGGCCGAGCAGCTGTATACAGCACCACTGATCGATTGGTTATATTCCCACGCCAGTAGTACCAACGTCTCTTGCTTGACCTGACCCACCCTCACTAAGCCTGAACCAGACCCACCGCTTCTCTGCAGGTCCTGTCGCTAAATTTGCGCCACGAACGGCAAAGAGAGTGAGTGGAGGATCCATTCTTTCGCCCTGTCAAAAGATTCGCAGACACACACCTGGATCTACTCACATTGAAGCGTTGCGTTGGCCTTGCGCGGCGGCAGCCGATCGTCGCTCAGTTCTCACCACGCTCTCTCGTAAGCATGGCGTTATACCATCTTGAGGTCCATCGTCCATGTCCTTAGGCCCAGCTTTTTCGCTCGTCTTTGAGGCATCCTTGTGCGATGTGAGTTCCTCTCACCATGTGGTATTCTTGTCCAGGGGCGAAGTTAAGCGATTCCGACGACAAGAAAGTGCGGTGGTGAGTCCTCGATAGTATCGTAGATATGACTGGCGAAGTGGGGGGCAGGAGCGAAGTTGAATGCGGCACCTTTGACAAGTCCGAGCACCTCCCGTTTTGCCCTCTCCTTGTGATCGTCTCACCTTGCTGAATGAGGTTCCTGGTGGAAGGGAATCACCGGAGAAGTGTTCGGATACTCCCTCCAGTGGGTACGTGCGATGCTGGAGAGGAGACCAACCGAACGAAAAAAAGAAGACCAAGGACGAAGGCAGAAAGGGGCTCTGCTCTCGCCCCAAGAAGCCGAAGGCGCGTCGATTGCTTCCCAACCACCAAACGCCAGGATGGATTCACCTCTTCTCGCCGCTCCAGATTGGTTTGTGGAAGCAGCCACGCCAATCTGCGCCGCTATCGGTCTTCCCACATTCGCGCCGGTAGTGCACCTCGCATTCGTCTCGTGCTTCTTAAGCTTCTCCATCCAATACATCTCGAGCTTTATTTCACCCAAGCTATTTCCAAAGTATTACCCGACACTCAAGGCAAAGAGAGATGATTGGGATCTCCACGTCGTGCGTCCGTTTCCTTCTGCTTTGTCGCGTCTTTCGTCTGTCGCGGGCTAACCTCCCTCACTCGACTCGGTCATCTCTACGCGCCAGGTCGGATGGGCTTACTCTCTCGTGGCCACCCCGTTGGCACTCGCACTCATTCTGAATCCGTCCAAGGAGCTCCTTGTGGATCCGTTGTATGGTTGGGCTGTACGCGAGGCTAGGCTCTCCGCCATCGCCACTGGATACTTTGTTTGGGACACCAAGTGAGTGATGAGCGCGGGGAGGGATTCAGGACGGAAGCTGAGCTATGATGGGCACACAAGGGTGTCGGCGCAACATATTGGTACACAAGGACTCGGCTTCCTCGCGCACGGACTTGGATGTGGAGCTGCTTTCGCTTTCACCCTCCGACCGTTCCTTCTTTACTGTGGTCCAGACTTCCTTATTGTGAGTGGACTATCGGAACTGCAAAAGTGAGAAGTGGCTGAAATTGACCACCTCGTAGTGGGAGTTGTCCACCATCTTCTTAAACGTTCACTGGTTCTGCGACAAGTTCCAAATGACCGGCTCAACTCTGCAGCTTATCAACGGAGGATTTTTGATGTGTGTCAACAAATCTTGCCGGCCCGGCTCAGAAATTGGCACTGACATCGATTGTTCGAACAGCCTCGCCTACGTCGGAGCTCGCCTCATCTGGGGAACGTACAACTCCGTCATGCTCATCAAGCTACTCTTTGGTGCCGGCTCCAACCCTGACGTTGGATTCTTGCGCTACTTTTACGTCGTGGTCAACGTTGGATTGAACTCGCTGAATTTGTTCTGGTTCCGTGCGTACTGGCCTTTCACAGATGTTGTTCGGCTCCAGTCACTTATTAATCTTCTTTACAGGTGCCATGGTCCTTGCTCTCAAGAAGCGGTACGTTCTCATTGGTTTTTTTGAGCGCCCGTAGCCTCCAGTCACTCACTTGAGATGCGTTGCCAGATTCGTCAAGGCGGACCCAAATGCGAAGAACGAAGTTATCGCGATCGATGGCAAGCTCAACTGGAAGGGAAAGAAGACCGAATAGAGTGAAGGAGTATTTGGGAGGACTAAGAATGGGATTGCTAGCATTCGTCGCTGTAGAGTATCTTCCGCATCTCCACCGATGTTATACCCAATTAATCCGTATCTAATTCCTTCGAGTCTTTTCTTCGAAAACGGTTGACCAGGACACGGAGGTAGAACTGTCTTGCACTAAGCTAGACTTAGCTTGACTCAGCGAGGCCGTTTGCGAAAGTCGCCCGGCGACACCGTCAGTAAGTGATCCAGGAAGAACGCCAGAGCTGGCCACCGGTAGGGAGACTACGAGGGAGAATTTGACATTATTTGCGGGTAATGGTAATAACAAAAGAAACGTCAACGGTCTCCATCCAAACACGACAGTTACACAAGGAGTCGCTTGTCCGAAAGATCAAGTCTCGTAGCTCAAACGAGAATCAGGCGTCCATTCCCTCGTCGCCCTCATTCACTCTGAGCGTCTGACAAAATTGGCGATAGTTAAAGTCACCATTCCGTGACATGAACGGGCCACTGAGGAGTCGGTCGATCTATAGTTGGCACGGATGTCAGTTTTACACAGGTCCACGAACATTATACTGCCAAGTGAGATGGGAAACAAAAACGAAAACCCACCTCAGCGTCCGTCATCCTGTCGCCACTGGACTTGAGCGCCTCTCTCAATTCATTCCCGTTCACAACTCCGCGGTCCCCGTCATCAAAAGATGAAAACGCCTCGAGCATATCAGGTTCCGTATCGAGAGGACTCAAGTGTTCGGACATGAGAGTGAGAAAGAGGGAGAAATTGATCCTTTCACGGAAATAGGGCGTCAGTACGCGCACGCACCAAGGGGAGGCATCAACCGCGTGATAATTCTCGACATACTGGGTTGGTTGAAGGAGTGAGGGATCATTCGACGTCGGTCTACTTGACAGTAAGCTTTTTACGAGGTCTGGTGGGAGAGGTTGGCCTGCGTCGCGACATAAGTGTGGGCGAGGTCAGTGCTTCGTCCTCGCTCCTTTGGCAGAGCACTCTGGTATACGCAGGCTTCGGTACTCACCAAGTGACGCGAATACGCTCTTCAAATCCCCCTCGCTGATAATGCCATCCCCATCCGAGTCAATAAGCTGCACTCGCGACTCGCATTCAGCGATTGTCCAGCGCGTGTGAGACGTAGATTGTAGATGCGCGAGCTCACCGAGAATGCTTCCTTGAAAGTCTGTACTTGTGAAGGTTCAAATACTGAATATGCTGCTTGTGAAGAGACACGTGGGTGCCGAGTTGAAGCTCGGGATGGCTGGAAGACGCAACAGTCAGGAGACAGCGCTGTCAGGAAGGTTGATTGATGGCGCGCGTTGCTTACAGTCTTGGTGGAAGAAGGCGAAGGTCGACCAAGGCCGATAGAAGTCATGAGCTCTAATTTGGTTGTTGATGGGCGCCAATCAACAGCCATAAAGCCACAGTCCAGGCTAGCGAAGTGGCCCGTGCTCGAGATGTGAGATGTCAACTAGCCCCTGACTTTGGCGGCGCCTTGTCTTCTCTGGGCACTAAACTGCAAACACTCCTTCTGCACCTCATATTCGAGTCCTACCAGGTCAGCAAAGACCTCTGTCACCTCCTTATGAGTGTCAGCAAGTGGCAGGACAGCCTTTCGGTCCGTCTCTCCCCTTCCTAATCGGCAGCTCCACCGATCGGCAACTTGACGACGCCGCACTCCCCAACCAACAGCTCCTCTGCGAACGCGCCGGCGTACCACGGCTTGCAGGTCATGTCCCAGCTGTTCTCGGCAGCTGTGCCTTCTTCTTCGCTGTACAGGGCGCGTCATCGTGGCTCACTCCGCGAGTGTTTCCGGAACAGTATCGCAAGCTCTCGAGGCGTACACAGGAGGATTGGGGACTGCACATGGTACGTGAGATTTCTTCGCAGATTTCAAAGAAGTGGTTTGACTGACTTGGGGAACGGAATATAGACCGGTTGGGTGCATGCTATCATTGTCACGCCCTTGTGCTTTTACCTCATCCGACACCCATCACCAGCCCTCGTCCTGGATCCCATTTTCGGCTATGCTGCTTTGGAAGAAAGAGTGTTTGCCATATCGGGGGGATATTTTTTATATGACCTCATCGTTTCCGTCGCCCTCCTCCCCACACACGGAGTTCCCTTCCTAATCCACGCTTCCTCGTGCTGCTTCATATTTTTCAAGGTAAGTTGACAGAATTCGGGAGAATAACAGATGGTGATTATGAGCTCATGCGGCCGCTCTTTCTTTCAGGCGTTCACGCCCTTCTTGAACGGCATGGCAGCCAATTTCCTGATCGTGGGTCTTGGACTCATTTCGTGATATCATGCCAAGGGTCTGAATGCTTTCCTGTGATAATTCTAGTGGGAGCTGTCGACCATGTGAGTGTGACACTTTTCACTGGTTTCAAGTGCTCCTGCTCATCTTGGCGCAACCTTCGCAGCTTCCTTCACCCACACTGGTTTATGGGTAAGCTACCATCTGGTTCGAGTCTCAACTACATACAAAGTAGCTATTAAATTCTCTCCTCACTTTCCAGACAAGCTCGATATGACAGGCTCCACTCTCCAGCTAGTGAACGGCGCTTGCTTGCTCGCGACGTTCGTGCCAAAGTTCTTTTCTACAACTCTACAAAAACGCCTGACATCTCGTTTCTTCCCAGCTTTTTCGGCGCAAGGATTTGTTACGGAGGCTACATGACTACACAATTATGGCAACTACTCAACGACTCGCGTATCACCCCCGCCATGCGATGGGGTTTCCGTGCCGCCAACCTCGCTCTTTGCGGTTCGTCTGTGTTTGGAAAAAAAGTTTGTGTTCGGTTCGCTTATGGTTCTTTGATCCTTTGTGCAGGCCTGAACATTTCTTGGTTCCGTCTTATGGTGAAGTCGGTCGCTTCGAGGTTTAAGGTTCATGAGGAAAACAAGGACGATGATAAAAAGGGACAATGAGAATGCAAGCGAGAATTGCACGTCAAAAGGTCGCTGTTGCGATATCAGTTTGAGCTCCTGCACGTCGGCGTGCTTTCAGCGCTCAGCCTACACAGAGCAAGGTGCACGATGAGGGTAAATTTCATCTCTTTACTGGGTTATACGACGTGGTGGATATATAGAGCAAGATGGTAGGATTCCTAAACATGAAGAATGGGTGCAAACGAGTGACTATGGAGAACAACGACTGTGCCCGCAACCTTTTCATTCCCTAGGCCTCGGGAGCTTGAATTCACTCGGAGAAATAGTCATCGCACGCCTTCGCGAAGCCTTCTTCTGCACCTGCTCTTCAGGGTAGTGCTCTCCTGGGCTCTCGGGGAAATCAAGAGGAATTACTTCCCACCCCCTTTGCTTGTGAAGCAGTGGTACGGCAGAGCTAGGTAGTGGCGTCGATGCCCACTGCGAATGAATAATAAGCATTATTCGCCCCTCAGAAAGACTCGGGCCAGACAGGAAAATTAGAGGAGACTCACGTCCTGAGGAACGACCCAAGGCGCGCTCATACTTCTTTGGTGTGTCCTCGCAGACGACCTTCGCGAGTAATTTGGGATATTGTAAGGATGTGGGATGATCGTAGGAAGCTTTTCCTCGTCTTCCTCTTTCCCCACAGACGATCTCACACTCCTTAAGTCAAATGGCGGCGAAAGGTTTTTCGAGTCGATAGGAGGGAAGGAGGTAGTAACGCTAATTCTCCTCGGTCTGGGTTGATGACTCGGTCGACGAAGAGGACTTCTAGGTGGAAAATCTGTGAGTGGAGATATCGGAGAAATCTTGAGAGGTGTTGTGAGTGATTGTCGGCGTTGTTGTAAGTTAAGAGGAACGGGTGGTACGGGTGAGGGCGAAGGTCTGCGGAGACGCTCGACTTCGTGCGAAGGGGGGAGGAAAGCAGGTGGGGTTGGAAAGTCGAAAGAGTCCGCTGTAGAAGCTTCGTATGCAGCTCTGCATCCCCGGAGAGGTTTGAGAGGAATGGAGTAGAGATCCTCGATTCCGCTGACAAGCGTGGAGATGCTACCGTCGCGAGCATGGACGCCATCGTCTCGCTCTCTCACTTGCTTACTGTCGAACGAGAGGTCCTCGTAGCCGGATACGCGACTAGCTGTACGACTGCTCTGACTTTGAATATCCTCAAACCCCTGATGGTTGGTACGCATTTCGATGGTAATAGTTTGATGAGTCGGCAGTCGAATATCGATAGTCTCATCCGCTCTGTAACTCGCCTGAGGCGAGATCGGTACCACTCCATTTCGTGGACGAGAGGATCCACCGATGCGAAGGAAGGAAGCGCTTTTTTGCTGAGGAGGTGATACGGCGCGAGTTGCTGGGAAATCTTCAGTCGAGGTGAAGTGCGGTAGACCGATGTTTCCTACGACTGGGGTTGTGGCGAGTTGTCGGATCGTGAAGTAGATTCTGCCGAGCATGATTTGGGTTAAGCACATTGAGGGGAGGTAGTTGATTAGTCTGGTGGGGGTTGAGAGTCAGTGAGTGGCTTTGAGGAGCTAGGATGGCGCAAACGACGGACCGGTAGGGCTCATGAGGCTGGAGAACGAGAATAACGTTGAGGAAATTCGTGAGGCACACTGCCTGAATAATTCGAAGTTAGGACATGACTCCCGGAATCGGCAGCGATAGAGATCCAACCAAGACGTAGAACACCTGAGCAGCCCTCAGCTGGAGTCGGACAACTCGTTTCAGCGGGAGTACAACATTCGGCTTGGGATCGAAAAGACGCGCCTTTTTCATCAGATTGGAACCTGTACGTCGATCTCCCGCTAAATGCTTCCAGGCAATCCAGCAGGTACTGACGAGAACGATATGATGGAAAATTGAAGGCGAGACGAATGCGAGTACGAAGATGGTGGAGGAGGGAATGAGGTAGCAGGCGTGGAAAGACGACCCGGAGGCCATGCTGATAGTGAGGTGTACCGCTGAACAAATATCTCAGCTGTTCGAGAACCAAGAAAAAATGTAGACGAAGAGCTTACGCTGGATAAGCCCATCCAATGCTAGTTGGAGCGCAACGTCTAGCACGGAGAGCGCTATGAGAGTGACGAGAAGAGGAGTAGAATGTCCTCCAATTCCATACATCCGCAGGCACATTGTGAGATGGACAGAGAAGGAGACGATAGAGAATCCAAAAGGGAGGTATCGCGTGACGTCGCAGGCCTTGAAAGACGGTAGGGAGAAAGCGACGCCATAAAGCACAGCCTGCGTGATCGCAAGATATCTTTCGCCTCCCTTTCCCATCAGCTTTCTTTCCTTCCACCAAAAACAAGAGGCCCAATCAACAAAACTCATACTCACCTCGAAGCCAAAAAAGTCCACTTTGTCGCTCGCACTCCAGGCGCCAACCACTCTCTCCAGCTCCTCCGTCCAACCCTCCCTACAAGCCCTCTCTTCCTCACGTTCCAAGCCAAATCAATTTCTTTCCTAATTGACCAAGCCCAATCCCAAAGAAGTATGAGGAGAGAACCGTACGTGATGATGCGGTAGGCTATTGCGACCGAGGCGGCGGAGGCCGGTGAGATTTCGAGGGAGAGAGGTGATTCTTGAATGGGAGGAAAGAAGGTGGGCCCCATTGGTGGGAAGGAAGAGAGGGAAGAGGAAGTTAAAGGAGGAATGGTCGAGAGTAGAGTAGGAAGGCGAGAGGGGCAGATTGGCGATCTCGAGAAATGTCACGACTTGTTCCCGAGGTCGTGACGCGGACAAGATACGGACACGACCTTTATCCTTTTCCAACCGTTTGATTTCTGGTACTTTCTCCTCCCCATCTGGCGCCTGCCGTTGCATCCGACGCATCGTCAGCAGCGGCATTTCGACAATCGCGCAACGACAGAACAGTCTACAGACAAAAATTCACGATCGCTCGTTTACAACATGTAAGCGGTCCTATACGTGCACATGCGACTTCCAAGACTAGCTCCTTGACTGAACTTAACAAAATGTAATCCTGCAGCGTGGGGTTCCGAATGTCAACTTGATGCTCGGGTGGGTGGCAAAAGCTTGCGAGAGACGGACCAATCGAGGGATGTCTGCGGAGCGAACTTCTCCCGCGTTTATTCGACAACAATGGTCAAGGCTCCAAGATGACCTTTGTGCATATGCTGTCCAACGCTCACGCCGTCCCTTCCGTGTGGGCCCACCGCACCAGGCATAGACACAAAACATGCCACACACTCCGGGGCGGCATTGGCGAAGAGGGTTATTCATCACCCAGACACACTCCGAACGTCTCATCCTCACGCCTGAGATATCACCAAATGTCAGCACCACCTCCTCGGCATTCGCTCCCATCCGCCACCTCCCAAACTCACCGGCTGACCCTCCCACTCCTCCTCCTCGAACGCATTCCTCGCTCTCCCCTTTTTCGTCTTCTCCCTCGCATTCCCACCTTGCGTCGAATTCCCTTGTCTTTTGAGCGCATGCCTCCGACGCCGACGTTCCCTCCTACTTCGAATCCCGCGAGTGATTTTGAGGAAGAGAAGGACTCCGGTTACGGCGAGGACTAGGAAACCGACTACGACTGCTGCTGTGATTATGGAGGAGGCGGAGTTGTGGTCTTCCGCGCTGGGGATTGAGTTGAGGGGTTAGCGAGGGGTAAATAGAAGTGGGAATACCGCAGAGGGGTGACGGACGTTACGAGGGCGGCTTTTGAGGCCTGTAAGGAGATGTTGGTGGAGGTTCCAGATGCCATCCTTTCCTTCAGGAAGACGGAGGATGGAAAGAGAGGTCTGAAGATCGCCGAGTTGGCCATCCAGTCGCTTGCCTCCGCGGCTCAGCAGTTCGCCCCGCCTTCGAAACAGAGATGTACTGGCAGTCCGAAAAGGGAATTTGTGGCTATTTTGTTGTAGATTACGGCGCGAATGTGGTCCTAATAAAGCGAAGCCAGGTTGTGTCTGAGGGGAACAAAGTCGCGGACAACTCAGCGGAAATCCGATCAACTCGGAGACGATCGACCATCTCAAAGCTCCTTCTGTCCCATAAACACTCGAAACAACCACATCAAAATGGACTCCCCACCACGAGAACCCGATTCAGCTTCCTTCCTCGCCGCATTCGAGCGATTCCGCTTCGCCGTCACTTCCCTCACCACACCTGCTCGACCACGAACACTTCGATGTGAAGACGGTAGTTCGGGTCAAACCTGGGAGGCTGGGAAGATCATGCAGACTACTCCAGCTGTAACTGGTGGGCCGGTAGAGAAGACGGCAGAGGAGATCAAGGAAGAAGCTAAGGATTGCCAGAGGTGTGAGAAGTGGAGAGATGATTTGGTTAGGACAAGTGAGTCTGGCTCTTCCTTCTCTCGAGCTGAGATGGGCAACATAGCTTTCAAAGCAGCTCCCCATGAAGTCTGGGGGGCGACGCTCGTCTCCTCCAGCAGCCGAGTGAATTCGGCAACTAATTAACGCGCTTCTTCAGGTCCCATCGTGCGCTTCATGCTCCAACACATTTCCCTCCTTCCTCCCACCACCCCACTCTCCTCTTCCGCTCCAGAAACCGCCCCAGATCTTCCTCTACCGATCGCCTGTCGACCTTGTCCACCAACCCACGCCGGTGGTTACTCACCTTCTCTCGGCATCCTTCTTTGTCAAAATCGAATGATGAGCAAAGATCATATGGAAGATGCGCTGGCTCATGAATTGGTTCATGCTTGGGATGGGAGGAGGTTTGAAGTGAAGGGGGAGTGGGGAAAGGACTTGAGAGCTCATGCTTGTACTGAGGTGAGTTTATTTGGTTCTTTGCCGCGACGAGTGAGTGGTGTACTGAGTGGAGGCTGTTGTGGCTTATTAGATTCGAGCGGAGAATTTGAGTGGCGATTGTCGATTTGGGAGAGAGTGGCGAAGGATGAATTTTGGCTTCGCGAAGCAACATCAGGTGCGTTGCAGCTTTGGATCTCGCTTATCCTCTCAAAAGAAAGTTTCGCATACTTATATCCGTCTCTTTCCAGGCCTGCGTGCGAAGACGAGCCATCCTCTCAGTGTCTGCGAACCCAAATTGCAAGTCGAAAGAGGAGGCGGAGAAAGCTGTCAATGAAGTTTGGGAGAGCTGCTTTGGGGATACGCGACCATTTGATGAGGTGAGTTCTTCATCTTTAACTTGAGCAGTGGTTCTGCGGAAAATCTGACGTGTCACTGGCTCACCCAGATATATTGAACAATCTAAGCAACGCATCCACATCCATCATTACTCGCTCCCCATTCGTCCCGCTCTTTCCGACTACCTTTCATTCACTCGGCTCCTCCCATATCCTGACGTTAAGCTTCGAACACTGAGCCGTTCCCCAAGTCCTGCCAACGCGCCTTACTTCGGATCAGCCTCACTTTCCAGATAGAAGGCGATCACACGCCAGCTCATAACAACCGCGCTCGAGATGAAGTCTCGGTACTCTCAACCGTCAAAGCGGTCAACTTTTAGTCGGCCCCAAGTTCCGGAGGGCATGACGCTTCTGTAGTGATGCCGAAGGACGACGTTGACGCTCGAAGCTGCGCGCAGGTAGAGCGTCGCAGGTGTTGTGTATCGATGCGGCTCATGTAAGCAGCCCTTCCAACGACAGAAGGCGGTGAGGTGTTGATGACCACCGTGCGCCAGTCGTACCCTTCCGCCAGATGGGATCCCGGACGAGGAAATTGTCGCGCAAGCGAGCCTTTTTGGACACGCAGAATGTACGTGCGGTGTGTTGGGTGTCGAGCAAGGGTCTAACATCGTCTCGGGGAAGTTCACGCGATATGTAGGAAGAGATGGAACTTGTCATTGGTCGTCCGGCGCTTAGACTTGCTTGGGCAGTGAGGCCATCGCCCGAGAAATCTCGTTACCGCCGCCACCGACCGTCGGCAGGACCCAAGTACATAACCTCCTCAGGCTGTCGAGAATAGCGGTACCGGGTGGAGGCAAGGAAAATAATGCCGCCACGTCCACGGAGGGCACGTACGCGTCGGCCATTGCCCTGCTCCACTTAGTCCCCCTTCCTCTAACGTCATCTCCCTTCCAATCCAATACAACCTCTCATCTCCTCTCTCTGCACAGCTCTCTACGAATCCATGTCGGCCGTCTCACTCTTTTATTCCGTAAAGACACTCCTCGAATCGCCAGACCACGCTCCGCACCGCGACACAATGTCGAGTCCCGTCCCCGCGACATCGACTTCGCTGAATCGAAAGGAACCGGCCCAACACCAGCAAGCCGATTTTCAGACTGGAAACTATCTACCCAACCCACTCCAGCACGACTCATACGAAAGCGTTCCACTCGAGAGCACTCACACTGCCGAAGACGTCGCGGCGCAGCATCAGCACTCGGCCAGCACTCCTCAAGCGTCTACCAGTCGAGGCGTTCTTCCTTATGCCTCGAGTTCCTCCTCAAGTGGTGCATCCCCAAACGACTTTCCTCTCGGAGATCAACCATATTATCGGCGCGGAAGCGTCGACTTCAATGAAGCCTACGGAGTAACGGACGCCCAGGCAAGGAGGAGAAGCAATACTATGGACACGAATACGTCGCGTGTGCCTATTTATACTCCTAGGTCGATGCCTATTCATCCTGGCGCAAGTGTACAGATGGAGCCACAAAATTCAGCGAGAGGCAGGGACAACTCGATGCCGAGCCAGGCAGACGGCAGCGGGGGCGGCGAGAAGGGAGGAAGTGGCATGAACACGCCTTCGGCCTCGAATCCTGGCCTTCTTTTCGCAGAAAGTACGTCTATCTACTCGTTGATCCACCCTCTCGCCTCCCCTTACTTTTTCTTCGTTCGTAACAGAAGCCGTGGTCGGGAGCCCCAAAAAGAACGCCTTCGCCCGCTTCGTGTCTGCGATTCTCAACGCGAATTTCGTCGTCAGGTGGATCATCTACATCATCCCGCTTCTTTGTCTCCTGTGGATACCTGGAATAGTCGGCTCCACGGCTTACCCGAACGCGAGGGTGTGGGGAGTTCCGCTCGTTTGGTGGAGCGCTTGGTTGTCCGTCGCTTGGGTTGGCTGGTGGGTTTCTGCTCTCGGTGAGCTCGCGCCTTTCTTCGGAGCATCCATCTTGATGAATTTCTGATATCGCTGGCTGTCATATACAGTGGCGCGCATGGCTCCTACTGTCTTACGGAATACGTTGGGTGTGGTCGCTCCCGAGTTGCGCCATTACATTTTGTATGTGGGAGCAATTCAGTACTACATTGGTGCCACTGGATGGGCAGTCGGTAAGCCCTCTCATCTATTCATTCAAGCAATTTCACTCAACTTTCTTCACCTCAGCAAACTGGGTGTCTTTCGCACCACTAGTCAAAGGTCGTGCGGACGACCCAAACCCATCCGCCAGTTCCATCTCCTTGATCATACAAGGATTGTTCGGTATCTTCATCGTCCTGCTTATTCTCTTGATCGAGAAGTTGGCGATCCAGGTCATGTGAGTGCTTTCTTGTTGCTGGTCCCTGGTAAACTTTTCTGAAGCTACTTCGGTGCAGCGCTCACAACTTTCACAAAAAGTCCTGTAAGTAATGACTTGCTCCTTGTCACGCAAGAAGGGCTGAATCTGGAATCTGGGTAGATGAGGACCGTATCGACGAGCAAAAGTTCCAGATCAAAGTTCTTACCGCACTCTACCTCAAGTCAATCGCCTCTCACTCCCACGAAAAATTTGCATACTCACTTAATTTTTCGCAGGTCTCACGACACCAACCATCACGACACTACATTGGAGCAACCAGGAGCCCGGCCAAAAAATCGTCGACAACTTTCGGACCCTACTCTTCTCGTCAAGAAAGCTCTACGCGCCACAAAGAAAGCGGTTCAATCGACGACTACCATTATTGGCACCGTCGCTTCTGAGATCGCCGGCGAGCGAGGTTTGCTTTTTCGCTTCCTCTTCCATGCTACACCTCTCTGAGAAGTGCGTTGCTTCATTAGTCCTGCAACCCAACGCGCCTGCCAGCGTTGTTTTGAGCGCCCTTGAGAGCGCCAATAAGTCGAAGGCCCTGGCCAGGAGGATATACTATAGCTTTGTGCCTGCGTACAGGAAAGAGGTTCTGTTGGAGGATATTAGCAGATGTTTCGAAAATCGTGAGGTTGCGGAAAGGGTAGGCCCTTCTTATTGGTTAGACCCAAAAACTGGCTGACCTTCGTTGCAGGCATTCGCTGTCTTTGATCGCGACGACAATGGAGATATCAGTCTCGAAGAGCTCGAGGTTCGCTCATGTTGATCCAGTGCCCGGTTTGAGTAGCTCTAACTGAAAGTATCATCGCAGATGGCCTGTCTGGAAATTCACCGCGAGCGCCTTGCATTGACGAACTCCATGCGCGACATGGACTCTGCCGTTGGACGGTTCGTCTCCTACCGCCCGAAAGTGCTCCGAATGAAACGCTGAATTCCATCCTTTCCCCTTGACAGACTAGACAGCATTATCATGACTGTCTGGTACGTGATCGCAATCATCATCATCGTCGGACTACTGGATGCTTCCTTCAAGACTATGATAACTGGGTTCGTCCACTTTCCCTTTGATCTCCTTCCCAGAATGGAACTCACCTGGACGATTACAGTGTTGGAACCACCGTCCTCGGACTGAGTTGGCTCACTGGAACGACAGTACAAGAGATTCTCGCCTCGGTCATTTTCCTCTTCGTAAAACACGTGTACGATGTCGGAGACCGGTGAGTATTGAGTATTCGTTGAAACGCGGAGGTGGCGACTTTGCTGACTCGTGGGATTTGAAAGTGTCGACATCGATGGCGTTGAATACATCGTCAAGGAGATGCAACTGCTGTCTTCCATCTTTACACGAACCGATGGAGTTGTCGTTCAGGTTCGTGACTGTCGTTGCTTGCCTGCTGAACGCTCCAACTGATCTAGAAAATCCCATCGAGCAGGCTCCACACAGCGTCCTCAACGCGAAATTTGTGAACAAGTGCTTCTTTGCTTTTCCTTCGGACGCCGGCTTATTCACCATACTGATCCTGTACGCTCTCTCGCAGCATCCGGAGGTCTGGCGCGATTAGCGAAAAGTTTACTTGGGACGTCGATTTCTCGACTTCGTTGGAGAACGTGCGTCCAAAGTACTGACTGAATTGTACCGGGCGTCTCTGACGTCTCCTCCGAATGGAAATCACAGATCGAGGCCCTTCGCACCCGCATGCTTGAATTCTTGGAAGTCGAACGTCGCGATTTCCTCCCCCAAATTGACATCTCCGTCACAGGTCAGTCTGATCTCTCCTTTCTTCACAAGCCAACGTGTTTTGACCCAACCTTATCACAGACTTCTCCGGGCAGGGAAAGCTTTCTCTCTCCGCCGACATCAAATACAAATCAAACTGGCAAAACGGTGCTCTAAAAGCCCAGCGTCGCAACAAATGGATCTGCGCTCTCCGACTCGCCATGTAACTCTCTCTCTCTGCATCTTCTCTCAACCAAACCCAACCAAATACTCACACTTGCACCCCTATGTCAGGTCGGAGCTACAAATTTTTGGACCAGCTGGAGCAGGAAATCCTTCACCAGCACCTGCCGGTCCTACAGAGTACGTACGTGTGCCCTATGTGGCTCCTGAACAGTCTAAGCAGGAAGAAGCGAGGGAGAAGCCCGACGAGAAGGCGACAAAAGCTGAGGTCCTTCATTCGGGAGAGGATAATGAATTGGCGGATCAGACGGCAGTGGAGCAGGAGGAAGCTGGAGATTATTTCTATCATGGCGCCAAGGTGAATTGATGAAGGAAGAGACCCCTGGGGGGAAGGAGATAGTTGATCGCAATGGGGTGGCTAGTTTTGTTTGGATATTGCCGCGAGCTGCACTTGGTCCGTCGGTTTGACAATATTTTGCGCGGATAGAAAGAAGAGAGAACGAAACCTGGGACGGTGGGAGGGTTGGATTGGATGTCAGTGAATACTTGACGAAGGCTTAAAGCCGATTCTTGCTGAATATCGGTAGGGTGAGCTCTGGGCACAACGACGCGAGCGGGTGGCGACGTCAAGTCAGCTTGGGTCAACGCCACTCAGGTAGTAGACAGTTCTTCGATTGGATGGAAGCAGAGAAAGGGACAGCGATACTGTCTAGGAGAACACCTTTGAAACAATGCTCGAAAGGCCGAAAGAAGCATGCGATTCGTCGAAGTACTTGTCGATCCATCACAGCACAACAATTCCGCTGGATTTTAGCTCTTAGACTTTTGAGATATGAGCAAGGAGACCTAATCAAATCGTGTCCTTTTCGCAAATCTCTCACACCTCTCCAGTCCCTCAATCTCCAATTAACTGCCTCACTTTCCAGAGATCTGATTACCTACACTCCGCCTCCCACTTCTCCCTTCCACTCGCGATCCATCTCCCCAAAGCTCAAAGCTGAAGATTGTACTCATAATCCGCGTCTGAATTCTGAGCGGTCCAAAGAACTATAGCGCTGGCCATGATACAGACTGTCAAGTGGTGGGGGGGCTGTCTC
>JASZXU010000499.1:0-19913 GCA_035521515.1 Phenoliferia sp. Uapishka_3 | reverse complement strand
GAGTGGGTGGGCGGGTGATGGTTCGTGCGTCGTGCGTCGTTCTTCGTGCGTCGTTCTCTTCGTGCGTAGTAGTCGTATGATTAAAGGTATGGTAGACAGGCCGCTCAGCAGCAAATGCCTCCGGAAACGACGACGGGGACGTCCGAATCTCGTATCATTATTGAATCGCGAGAGCGGAGTATGCGATTCGACTCGATTTGCGCCTTGCGCTCGACAAGTCTTCTTGTGATATCGAAGAAGAGATCCTCAATGCCTGTTTTCGTGTAGAATCAGAGAGTGTGCATGAAAGGAAACACGAGGACGAAAACTTACCCAAGTCGTCCTTTCCGCTAACTTCGGAAACTTCGACTCCACATTCACGAACCAACTCCTCGATCCTTTCCCGCTCTAGCTCCTCCTTCTCCCTCCTCTCCTCCTCGTGGCTCTTACGTCCCCGTGAGCTACTCTTACTCATTCCCAACCCCATTCCAAGCATGCTTCCGCTTCGGACCATACTTTCGCTCGGAACACCTCCAACTCCAAGCCCCGAACTCCCTGCTTCCGAGACCGATGATGCGCTCGAACTGTTACCGCCTGCCGACAGGTTTGAGGGAGCGGTCGCCGTAAGCTTTGTGCTCATCTTCCGGACACGCGCCACCAGTGAAGGGGCGGAGGGTTCAGGTCGACTTGCTGTAGTGACTGGTAGGCTCGGACTCGTTGGGAGGCCACCAGGGCCGTTTGTGAGAGGGATCCGAGTACTGAGTGGTGTTCGTGTACGAAGTCGTGTTGGAGAAGTAGGTGAGGGATCTCGACCTGAAGGCGCTGTTGGTGACCCTTCCAGCATCCACTCTGCGACGGACCGTCGGGCAAAGTTGAGGTCGACAGCACGCTGAGTTGGCGCCAAGTCGACTTTGGCTCCCACAACATGGATGATAAGGTCGGGTGACATATTCTTCCGCAATTCTGTGAAGGAACAACGCAAATTACAGTCAGCTCCTGAGCTATGGCGAACGCCACTAAACCAACTTCAGGGGCGTGTGGCCGCGAACGTACCATCGAGCCATATTTTGACGTCGTTGAAGCTGTCGGCGTTTGTGATGTCGTACATCAAGATTGCAGCCAGAGCGCCTCGGTAGTAAAGTGGAGCTGTGTACGGGTCAAGGAGGAGACAAGGACGACGGAAAAGGGGCGGACATCAGCTTCACCTCCTTGGCAGGCCCGACGCCGAGGCAAGAGACGTACCCATAGACCGAAAGCGCTCCTGCCCTGCCGTGTCCCAAAGCTGGAGCCGGACTTTGCATCCATCCACAACAAGGCGCTTTGTCAAGAAGCTCGCCCCGATGGTCGACGTCAACGAATAGCTGAAATGCCCCGAGGTGTAACGATGGACAATTGATGTCTTTCCAACTCCTTGGCTACCAACTAAGATCGTAGGTCAAGGACAAGACAGTCAGAATTAAATGGTTCTTTCAGTCGAGGAAAGTGTGCGAAGTTGAACTCGAAAAGCACGCACGAATAACAACCTTGGCCTCGAGCTGATTTGTGGCGTCCCCAGCCCCGGCCGACGTAGTTGTGGCCCCAGGACCAGCCGAGAGTCCGGTAGCGCCCACACCACCTCCCCCGTAAGGCTTCGAAGAGTGTCGTCGCGGGCGCGCTGTATGCTGTTGGTTCGCGGACGACGGTGGTGGCGAGCGTCGCTCGGGGACCGGTTGTGACGTGGTGGGAAAGTCAAAGGTGGTAAGGGTGTTGTGAGTAGTGTAAGGTGCTTGCGGTACGTCAGTCAGGGTAGGGGAAAAGAAAGGCTGAGGAGCAAATGAGATTGGAGACGCGGCGGAGGAGGACCGAGTGCGTTTCGCTGTCGGAGAAGCGGCGAGCGGGTGTCGAGTGCTCGGTGGACCGGCAACTGTGACAGCTGCCGGCGAATTGGGTGCAGAAGGTGAGAATCCGATGACGGGAAGGGACTTTGCTCGGCTGGCAAAGACTGGTACGGAGCTGGGAGGCGGCGGCGAAAGGTCGCTGGAGGATGAGGTTGTTGTGGAGGAGGTGGTGGACGAGAGTGAGCCTGGCGAGGAAGGAAGAGACGGAGAAGTGGGTACTCTTATCATCTGAGTTGGCTAAATGCTGTATTCCGTGTGAGTTTCTATGCGCGTCCTGCTTCCAAACAAAGACAAAGACGTACGCGGGTCGGTGTCGCGCCTGGAAAGAAAGTGAAGCGTCCGGAGTGAGGCAAGGCGATCTAGTAGCGTGTATTCCAGTTTTTTGGGCGTAGAGTCGTAACTGAGCGACGTGGTGCAGGTGGCCTGGTTGAATAGGAAAGGAGCAACAGACTTCAGAGGGGTGGGGCCGCTTCTGCTTCTGCGAGGGTTGAACGACTCGCTCCTGAGCGACAGCGACGTCCCGCTAGGCTGTCCGTAGCCTGTCTGCCTCCGGTGGAGTGCTGTCTCTTGAGTACCTATGGACCGGGCGAAGAGTTCGCCGCGTTTCGATTCTTTGATGAGACGCGAATTCAACTACTGCGCGTGCCCCTGTTCGCCTTACGCCGTTAGCGTACTTCCTCTCTCTATCTCCTTCCCCATCCCTAGATGCAAAATCATGTGGCAGCACGTACTGCACGTCGTCCTACAGGAACTCATGCGCTCTTCAACATCTAGCGCTCCGTTACCGGTGGCGTCGACGTCGCTCATTCAACTGCACTTGGGGACATCTTTCTCTCCCTCTGCAATTATTTAAAGCAAAGGAAGCCGAAGGTCCAAATCCGAACTTGATAATACAAACATGGAGCAGCACAGATTAGTCCTACAGATGGCTAACGTGCCTTTGGGACAAGCTGCCATCTTTGTGGGTCCAAGGTGCTTGTCGCGCGCTGGAAGTAACACTAGTAACACCCCAGATGCCGGACTGCTTAACAATGGTGAACAAAAGTACTGTACTTCCAGCTTATTTTGGTTATGAGATTACGAATGCCTGCAACAAAACCTCTCAACGAGCGCCAATACCAACTGTGTGCCACGATATTATCAGTGCCAAACACTTGCCGCGAAGAAAGACCGGACATGACTTACGGACGCTCTTCCCCACACGAACGAACAAGACTCTGACACTTTCCCGCACCGCAGGGTCCATCTCCCTCGCCAATGTATTCGTCACAAGTGGGTAGAGGCGGGGTAATTGTGCTTTGAACTGGAAGTGAAATGGAACACCGTCAGCGAGGCCACCTTCAAAGTGAAAGGATGATCTCACAGTTTCGTCGTCAAAGCTGCAGAAACCTTGGAGAATCTCTACACAGACAGGCGTCCAAGCGGCGATGTTGCGCGCTTGCGTTTCCGGGTTGAGGGAAACGTAGTTTTCCAAGACGTCCATGCCGAGACTTGATAAATAGCGAATGTCAGCGTCTAGAGCATCGAGGAATTATTTGCTGGATAAACGTACGGAGCAAAGGCGGTAATGACCTGGGGCCTCCCTTCCAGCGGGACGTCGACGTACATCCTTAAGAGCACGTTGACGAGCGTCGCCGCGCTCGTCGACTCTTGCCTCAGAAGGTTTGGCAAGTCACGCATGAAGCCAACCTTCCACAGAGCCATGCGAAGATCTTTGTCGGCGTTGAATTTCCTCGCGAACCGGTAGCTTTCGTCGAGGGCGGCCATCAACTTCAGAAGCTCGCCTGGCGGGATCCTGGTGTACACCCCCGCGTTTTGGAGGAGTTCGTGCGTCGTCTCGATAAGCAAGAGCTGCAGGACACACTTGACGATTATCTGTCGGAAGATGCGTCTTCGGTCTGCGTACGCAGGCTTTCGGTCCCGAGGGTCTTCGTCTTCGCTTTCTCGCGGCCCAGGGGAGAGAGGTGTGGGCGCGACGAAACCATTCGGAGCAGTGACAACGTCGGGGGAGTGAATAGCGTCTTCTGGCTCTGGTACCAGGAGATTCTCGTCGAAAAGTTGATATGCCGTGGTCGTTTTGAAGAGGTGTACGAAGGTCGAGACGATGCGCTCCCAACGATCCGGCGACAGCTTTTGGACGTTACTCTCAAGGAGTTGCTGCAAGCAAGATGTGCCGATCCTAGCGAGCGTGTCGTTTTCTGACACAAGTATTGAAGGTCAATGAGATGGTGCACGCGGCGAAAGCTGGCATTTCTCACCTTGGCAAATACATTCGCAGAGAAGATCCAGAAGTTTGTCGAGCATTCGAGCGAGAACGTCGAAGTAGAAAGTAAAGAGGTCGACAAGATTTCGGAGAGCCTGGATCATGGTCGTAGAGAGCCACACGCTCATGTCCTCGTGTGTGCTGAAACGGGAAACATCCGACCGCGATCGCAGGACGGCGAAGATCGGGAAGAGCACCTCTTTGCAGACGGTGTCCCAAAATTCGGGAGGGAACGTGCTTCCGTGAGCTTTCAGTGTCTCGAAAAGGTAGTCGAGAGCTCTGTGTGTCCGGGCGTTAGCTGATGCAAGATGGCGCAGCTAGTGAACGTACCGTTTCCGGACCTCAAGGTCTTCACCATTCATGATAACGTCATAGAAGCCGAAAAGGATTGGGAACCAGAAGCGAATCATTGGGTCGTCATTTGGATTCGCCTCCGTCTTGTCCACTGTTGTATTCGGGCACAGCGGGCACTCGGGGCAGCTTAACATCATCGGGATGATCTAAAGAAAGCAAAGGTGTCAGCACAGCTCTAGTCCGGGCATCTGAATCAAACTCACGCTTTTCAACATCTCGATGGCTTGCAGGCTGGCGCGCTGGTACTTGCTAATTTTGCAGAAGTCGGTAATGCAGACGGTGAGGTCGGCGAACGAGCCGTAAGCGATGATGCGGGAAAAGTGCTCCTTCACGACGCTCTGAACAAGATCAAACGCCTGCACAGCTATCCGCTCGTTCAGCACTTTTGACGCGGACGAAAAGACGCCGAACATTGTTCGCCATCCTGAGCGCAGGTTCTGCACGCGAGCCTGGATCATCTGGTGCAAGCACTGGAGAACCATATCGCGGGCATCGGGATGGTTGTTGTGCACCATGGCGTATTCGAAGGGCTTGAGGAAATCCTTTTGAAATTTGAAGTTCGCGAGCTCCTCCTTCTCAAGGAAACGCATGGCGAGCTGACGAAGGGAGTCGAGGGCGAGGAAACTGACTTTGGCGTTTGTGTGGCATGTCACCTGTACGATGAATACTCCATGAGCTGGAATGTCTCGAATTACTTGCATGATGGGGACTGACCTGGTTAAAATGCTCGCCGAGGATGAGCCAAATCTGGGACCACTCGAGACGGATTCGGTTCATGTTGTAGTAGGAGATTTCGACGAGCTTCTGCAGGCAGAAAACCCGAGGCTGTTCCGCCAGGCCCGACGCCTGAATCTCCTCCCATGAGACGTCGCTGAGGGCTTGAACGAAGTCGACGATAGCGGTCTGGTGGGGCGAGTTGGTGGGAGGGTAAGCATCATCCCATGTGATTTGCGCAGAATATTTTTTGGCTTACACCAGAGAGTTGAGGGGACGAAGAAAAAATCATATCCGCCGTAATGGTGATGTGCTGCGAGCGCGTCTCGAGAGCCACTTCATCTGTTGGACGACTATTCCGAGCACGCGCTGACAAAGTAGAACGGCGATCTCGGGATTGAACGCTCCTGAAGAATCATTTTCCGCGTTAGAGTAGTTCTCAGAAAAGAGTGAGGGAGGTACGAACGCCTTTCGACCAAGCTCCGGAACGCTGTGCGAGTCGACGCCTTGAGTGATGAGCTGGAAGCGCTCGAGTTGGCTCACACAGGTCAACACTTCTCGCCATGACCCCTTCAAGTAATTTCCGTCGACCATGGCAACGTCCAGCAGAGTCTTGATCGCCTCGACGTTCTTAGCCTTCATTTCGCCCAGATTGTTGAGGAAGGTAAATTTGGCGAGGGTGGTGACGAAAGCATTACGCTCAAGCTCGAGATCGAAGAGGCAAACGATTTTGATGGCCTGCTTGAATCCACCGAGACTGAGTTTGATGAGGTCGATGTCTTCCGAGTCCTGCAGCGGGCCTGAGATACCAGCCAGAATAGGCATCCATGCGACCTCGAACATCGGCCGAACGTGCTCGAAGTGCGAAGCGCTGTAGAACTGCTCGGTAGGCCGACCTGCTCCTCGTCGTTGGCCACGAACGAGCGTGCGAAAGAGGGCCTAGCGACCAAATCAGCCAAGCGTCCTTGCAACCAGCTGAGAAACGCTCACCTCGGTCTTGTTAGCCATGCCTTCGGACTGCCACACGTATGCTTCCCTCTGAAGGTCACGCCCCGCGGTTGCGATGGCGTTGGCGATTCCAGTTGTGGCGGTCTGCGGTCCTGCTGCTTCGACCTCGTCCTTCATTCGAATCTCGTTTACGTTGATCTCATCGTAAATGCTCGTTAGAAGATCTTCTGGGAGGTCCTTGCCATCGTCGATGCCACGGTTATTTTTGACGAACTCAATCTTTGACATGGGCTTCTTGACTTGAGGGTTGTGGGCGTCGGTGTTGAGAAGGATGACGGAGAAGGCAAGGATGTAGGCGGTGTCGGCGTTGGCGAAGACCCCTTGATTCCCAGCCGTGTAGCGCTCCGCAAACTTGAGCATGTACCGATCGATCTTCTGGGCCTCTCCTGGAAGGCGGAATGACTGGAGGAACATTCGCAAAGCGTCCACGAAAGGGGTGGTCGAGAAGTCCATGAAATCGACAAAGGCGTGCATCGTCGCAATGTTATCAGCATCTCTGCAAAGGACGAGGAGATTTAGCCAAGGAAGGATTTGCGGCGAGAAAGTAAGAGACGAACCCTTCACCGAGGTACTCGCCAATCTGCGCCTTGTCGAGTCCATCCGCGTTCAGCAAGAAACGGGCAATCTCTTTTGGCTCGTGACTCTTGATGAAACCTGTGTCGACCAAGAACGCTATACCCTTTCAACCCGAAAAATTGAATCAATTAAGTAAATGCTGATGCCCATACGTAAATTCAACGAAACTCACGCGCTTGGGCTTGAAGTTGAATTTCTTGATGCCTTCCAACAAGGTTGTCTTTCGCTGCTTTGCGTTTTCGAATCGACTGGGGTCATCAGACGACATCTTTTCGGGTGTTGCAGTGCCACTGCTTGGGCCTCCACGAGGAGACGGTGACGGTAGATTTAGGTCCGAATCATTCCCTGCCCTAGACGAGTTTTCCTCGCTATGCCGCAGGGCACTGAGTGACGACGAAGATTCTGAGGCCACCATACCGACAGACGGAGTCGAAGGAACCACGGTACCACGACCTGCCCATGAAACCAGGGATTTCAAAACCGCAACGAGGCATTCGAGCGACTGGCGCTTAAGGTGACTCTCGAGTGATTGTCCGGCGGATACGTCGGGGATCCTGGCATCGTCGCTGAGTGTAGGGCCAGGGGTGGGGAAAGGTGAGGACGCTGCGGCGGAGACTGTTGAGATGCCGGGACGCTCAGTGGTCGAGGGGAAGTGAGTGGTGCCGAGCTTTGACACAATGTTCAAAAGACTATTAAAGTGCTCTTGTCAGTCACGAAGTCTCATCAGGTGAGCACAGGGGAATTACCGCTCGTAAATGTTGTCCAGCGAGGACCGGTCGCAGTCGTAGTTGAGGTAGATGTCGACCAGCGCCTGAGGGTCCTGCGAGAGGCGCCAGAACACTGCAAGCAAGATCGACTTTTGTCGAACGGTCGAGTTGCGCATTTCCAAGATGGGGAGGAAAATCTCGTTAAGGAGCACCTCGATCTCCTTCTTGAGTTTTGTGCGCATACCGCTGAGCACGCGCCAAAAGATTTCGCAACTGAGTTCAAAGACTTGTATGACGGGTGACACGGCGTTGCGCGAGAGAGCGAGGCAAAGATATTGTTTGACGGCTTGGATGAATGGTGTCCGTTCGCGAGATGTCGAAGAGTGAATGACAACGTTCGAATCGACGAACATGGGAAGGTGGTTGTTCAATATCGAGAGAACAAGGTGGAGCGAAAGGAGCTTGGATCGCGTGGCGTGGGATTTGAGGTCTCGCTCACTGTAGTAGTATGAATGACTGCTGAGCGAGGCGAACTCCAACGACGAGCACAAGGGCGAAACTTACCTCTCCACTCCTAAAGGTTTCATCGAGAGCTTGCACAGCGCCCGGAAAACAAGGAACGCATCCTTGATAAAAAGATCATTTGTGCTGACGTATGAAAGTGCTCCGCTTTCCGCGACACCATCGAACGATTTTCGGCCCTCCAGACTTGCGCTGTAAACAAGTTCCTTTCAGCAATATAATTGTGGGCCAAAGTGATAAGTACGGACAGCGTAACATCTTCAGCAGACTCGGCCCCGTCTGGTGTTGTTGTCTGTGCAGGTGAAGCCTCGTCGGTGGCACCAGGCTCTTGAACGTCAGGTAGCTTGGCGCTCGCGCCCATAGTTGGCGTTTTGTCGAGCTCCGAGTTTGAAGCTTCTGCCGTCAGATCTGTAGCTGACCCTTCATCTTCGGCATCCGCTTTGTCAACTTTCGGCGCCGCAACCTCTTCGACAGTGGTAAGGTCTGCCTTACTTGCGGCGGCACTGCCACTCGAGCTTCCGGAACGGCTTTGCTGCGAGTCGTGTCCATAGCCATTCCCGTTCCCGTGTCCATTTGCCAGTGCTGCAGTCGCAGCCTCTCCAACAGACACTCGACTGAAGACTCCCGAAACGATCTGGCCTAAAGTAGCCTGCGCGACAGTTTGGACCATGCCCGCCCTGCCCATCAGAAATATGTTGTATACCGTGCGGACGGCTTTGAGTAGAGAGCTCTGGTGAACAGAAAGTGCCGGAGAGAGGATGAGGGAGAGGAGACAGGAAAGTAGTCGAAGGAGGAGGGTGTCGTGCTGAGTCGTCGCTGCATTCGCTGCTGCGCTTGATGAAGTCGACACCGGGGAAGGAGAAAAGCAATCACAGACGGTGGTGGTAATAAGGTCGGCGAAAGATACTTGCTCCCCGTCTGCAACTGGAGGAGCTGGTCCTTCGCCGTCGTCGTTCGCGGATGCCTCGGGCACGTTTCGCGTCGGATGCTTGTCGACAAAAAAATCATAAGACAAAAGCTTTCCGATGCAGTCGAGAGCGGTAATCATGAGTGGAAGACTCTTGGTTTCGCATGCTAGCTGAAGTGGGGCGAAGATGATGTGAGGGTCGACTGTTCCGGCGGCGCTCGAGGCACTGGTCGGGCTCGGGTGTTTGAGAACCTCGAGGGCCTTGTCCACAGCATCTTTGAGTGGCTTGTGCTTCTTGGCCTCTTTGGAAGCTCCGATGGACTCGAGGGCGGAGAGGATGAGAATGCCTGAGACGAGGGTCGACGATCCTGGCGCCGATACGGTAGTGGTGGAGGCAACCGAAGAGCGCCTAGCAGCTCCGTTCGTACTGGCTGCAGCGGTACTACTTCGACTCATCGGTGTCGAACTTGTTGTCGGGTGCGACGAGGAAGAGGCGGTCGGAGATTGTGGAGCTGCGGGAGAGCCGTTGACGTCGGCGAGCTGAGGTGAAGGTACGGGCGCATGTGGTGGAGGGGAAGGTGGAGGTGGACTTGGACTGGGAGTGGAGTTGGGAATGTCGGGAAGGGATGGGGTATGCGTCGAAGCGCGTGTGAGAACGACTTCGTCAAAGGTGCCTTGATCAGAGGCGGACGTGGAGACGGCGTCGAGTTCGTCTGGCACGCTGGGATCGCCTCCGCCGTTCAAAGAAAGCTTCGGTGGAGGTGCTGGAAGAGGTGTGGGGTGCGCCGATTCGGGTACTTCGTCGGGCTGAGGCGGGTCGTCCAGCGGTGCGTTCGCCGTGGAGTCGGCGAGCTCGACAGTATGCTCGTCGGGCACTGCCGCAACGTCCAGAGTCATCTCGTCCTGCTTCCCATGCGATTCCGGATCTGATATGTGCGAGTCTGATGGCGGCTGCTCTGGTGTAATCTCGTAGTCGAGCTCGAGTGTCTGAGGCGCAGCGGGAGCAACTTCGTCGTCGTCGAATCGGTTTTCTTGCGCAGTACCACCGTCCTCTGGCTCGGTGAGGGACTCCATTTCGCCAGCGAACAGTAGGTCGTTCGCACGCTGTTGATTAAGTGGACGCGTCGATAAGAATGGGCGCCGCCAGAATAGGAGGCCCCGAATTCTGCGACGTGGTGCGGGCGTTGCAATCATCAACTCTGAAAACTTCTGCCTAAGTGTACGGGCCGGTGCTCCTCCTCGCACAGCAAGGGGACTCCCAAATATGAGCGGCGCAACTCACGTAAGGCTTACTCTTCCTTGCTCCGAATGTCGCTTCCCTGGCGGGGCGAACAAAAAAGATGAGGTTCCGCAAGGCTGACCTTTGCATCCTCCCTCTCTCGCTACCTGCAGCTCCTCTACGAGTCGGCCACTGGTCTTGCCCTCTTCTCATCAACCTTCTTCGAGGAAATTGGAAAGGGCACCGAATCCGTTCAGGCCGGAATCGATGACATCTCAAAATTCGGCAAAATGGTCAAGCTCGTCTCGTTCATTCCCTTCAAGGACGCCGGACACGCTCTCGAAGTCGCCAACGACGTCTCTGAGGGTAAGCCACCTTCACATTGGATAAACATGGGGGCTTTTCGGGAGTTAGGAAGCGGCGGGAGAGCAGCGAAGGGCCAGGCGTGAATTTTCGGCGAGACGGCGGAGTGCGGCGCGATGACATTTCGTCGCACAGTTGTTAGAGGGACATGGCAATGATGTGGGGGCGAGGCTATCCAGAGAGCGGAGTGAATGCTTTCCTGAGGGGTGGCTGAAAAGCACACGGCTGAGCAGTTGGCTGGGCAAGCCAAACCTCGAATGCTTACTTCTTTCTTCCCCTCCTTCCTTAGGTGTCGTTCACGAGTTCCTCCAGGGTCTCCTCGAGCTTAACCTCGGTAAAAAGGCTGGCGTAATTCTCGGTGTTGAAGAGCGTGGACTCGCGTCGTCAATCGTCGCTGGCCTTGGTATCGAATGCGACGCCTCCGAGCGCTCCCTCGAAATCATCCGTGGTATCCGTCTCCATGCCGAGAAGCTTCTTGCAGGCCTCGAGATGGGTGACATGTCACGATCCCAACTTGGACTCGGACACGCCTACTCTCGCGCCAAGGTGAAGTTCAACGTGAACCGTTCCGACAATATGATCATCCAGGCCATCGCCCTCCTCGACCAACTCGACAAGGATGTCAACACTTTCGCCATGCGTGTTCGCGAGTGGTACGGCTGGCACTTCCCTGAGCTCGTTCGTATTGTTCCCGACAACAACCAGTACGCTCGCGTCATCCAGTTCATCGGCGACAAGGCTCTTCTTTCCGAGGACTCCCTCAGTGGTCTTGCTGAGATCTTGGACGATAACGAGACCCTCGCTCGTAACATCCTCGACGCCGCCCGCGCTTCCATGGGAACCGACATCTCCCCTGTCGACCACCTCAACATTGCCAACTTTGCCTCCCGAGTCATCCACCTCTTCGCCTACCGAAAGTCCCTCCAGGTCTACCTCTCAGAGAAGATGAACGTCGTCGCTCCCAACCTCGCCACTCTCATCGGAGACACCGTTGGAGCCCGCCTCATCAGTCACGCCGGATCTCTCACCAACCTCTCCAAGTACCCCGCTTCCACCGTCCAAATTCTTGGTGCCGAGAAGGCTCTCTTCCGTGCTCTTAAGACCAAGGGAAACACACCAAAATACGTGCGTTTCTTTCTTTCTCGGACTTTCTTATTTGAGTAGTGGGCTTCCCTGACCTTGATTTTGCTTCGCAGGGTCTCATCTACCACGCAAGTCCTTGTATCGCACAATAGCAAGCTTATACACAACTAATGAATAAATACCTTACAGAGCACCTTCATCGGTCGTGCCGCCACCAAGAACAAGGGACGTATCTCTCGTTTCCTCGCCAACAAGTGCAGTATCGCGTCCCGTATCGATTGCTTTTCCGGTATGTACTTTCTACTCTGGCGCAATCATCTCGCCATGCTGATCCTCTTCATATCAATCAGACGCACCAACAACAAAATTCGGTGAGGTCCTCAGGGGTCAGGTTGAGGAACGCTTAAGCTTCTACGAGAACGGCTCAAACCCAACCAAGGTTTGTCAGATATGTTCTCACGACTGTTCAGAAGACGCTGACGTTTTTGTCGTTCCGTCGAGCAGAACAGCGAGGCCATGAAGGTTGCGCTCGACTTCGTTAAGGCTGAGGCTTTGGCCAACCCGGTCACCATCGACGGTGAGGATGAGGAGATGCCATCTGTTGAGAAGAAGGAAAAGAAGGAAAAGAAGGAGAAGAAGTCGAAGCGCAAGGCCGAGGAGGCCGTTGAAGCTGAGGGTGCTGCCGAGGCCCCTGCGAGTGAGAAAAAGAAGAGCAAAAAGTCGAAGAAGACTGTGGAGGTACGCCTGATTTTTCCCGTTTATGATCATTGCCGAATAGCTAACCTTTGCCCCTGTCTCAGGTGATTGTTGAGGCCACGGTAGTTGACCAGGCAGCTTTGGATAAGGCAGAGAAGAAGCGACTGAAGAAGTTGGCGAAGGCAGCAGCATAGACATCCCGCCTTCCTGTTTTCTTTCGAGCTTGTACTCCTGTTATTTTAATGCTGTGTTTGGACTCCCTCATCTGCGCGAAAGGAGTCATGAGAGTCCCTCTCGATCTTGATCCTATATAACTTACTACACTATGGTCTCTGAGCACTCATAACGTAATCGATTATATTACTCCCACTTATGAGCCAAATACACCTCTGCGAATCACCACCTCGGAGGGGCTTCTTCCCGCCAAACTTGTTCATCGAAATATGGTAGGTTGCCAGCCTGCATCACTGGCGGCGACTGCCCTCCGCCAGCAGCCAGAAGAGCAGAAAAGTCGGTTAAATCCAATGGATTTGGGGAGATGGGGGCCGGGGAATAGGCACCACCATAGGTGAAGTCGAATGTGTTATCGAGACCAGGGCCTGGGGATTGAACGGAATACCTTGGGGACGAGTGATGCGATGACGGCGAGTGGCCTGAAGAGACGGAAGAGGTGCGGGATGACTGATTGGTGGCTGGTGATTGATGTGACGCTGACGGATGGCCAAAGTGTAAATTAAGAGACGGGTAGCAAAGAGGGGCGATAAACACACCAAGATCCGGATGACCGCCTGCTGAGGAGAACCGCCGGGCATCACGACCCTCCTGGAGCTCTCTCAGTCGTGTGGAAGCCATCGGGGTGTAAAAGCAAGCTAGTTCGAGCGCCTCCGTAAACCAGTCTAGTTCGAGCTCGGACAGTTCGTATTCGACGCTCGTTGGACCTCCTTCCTCTCCAACTCGCTGAACGACCATCGGAACCCACGGGATACATTCGGCTTGTATCACCAGGTGGTAAACTAAATGTCGGTCAAGGGATTCGGAGTACACTCTGGAGTAAAAACTGGAGCAACTGCTCATCAGCATGGTTTGAAAAGCCCAAAGAAAGGCTCAAAAACTTACGCCAACAGCTTGAGGCATTTTCGCACCCGTTTTTCCGAAGTTGCGATGAGAGCCTCAAGCAATTCTGAGTGAGTCGTCCAGCGAAGGCGGTCCCTCCGGCCGAGCAGCCTCATGTGCGCGAGGTTCACGATATCAACCATCCTGGTTTACAAGCAGACGTTTCAGTTCGAGGTGACTTCCAGGCCACGAAGGGAGGGTCTTCTCACCTGGCGTCCATTCGGACGCCGATCAAAAGGTCGTAGTCAAGTGCATGATCCGCTTCACAACCTGGCGGCTATCCGAGATTCCGGGTCAAAATCTGCTCTGTGGCGAGTCCCCTAGGATTCCTCGCTCACTTGATAGTCTAATGCGGACAAGGTCCTGTGCAATTTCTGCACAGCACCGTGCACTCGGTCAATGGTGCTCCAAAGGTCCGAAACCTCGTACAGGAGGCGAGTGATATCGCGATCTGCGGTGACGAATCAGCGAACGCCAAGTTATGTAGTGAGGACGAGTGAAGTTACCTGTCGCAATCGCTGCATAATTGCGCTGAATGGCGCTAACGTAGTAGCCCGTCAGAGCGAGAGCCTCGTCCAGCTTTGCACGAGTTATGACTGAGGCTTGTGATGATAAGATATTGTCGAGGGCGACACCCAAATCCTGTTGAGCCAAGTTTGGCACCAGCACGCCGGTGCCATTGAAGAATTCGCTCAAATCTGATGCTCGTATTAGAAAAGGCATATTGGCGTCTGCGAAGTAGCGGAAGGTCAGCACTGCCGCTCGGTTACATGACTTGGATTGCCTGAATGCTGACATGCTGCCGTTCTGGCATCGGATTCCTGCGGCAGAAAAATTAGTGATTTTTTTTATGGTGCTGCATCTTGGCTTACATAGAGTGCAGGTCCAATCGACTTCTTGATCGCGAGAAGCTCATCCTCAGGGAGGCCTATGGAATGAACGTCCTTAAACAGTCCAAGCGCTTGTCGTAAAAAGAATCGCGCTCGGGTAGGGACCACCTCGGAGACTGGGAAGCTTGGTCAGTCACCCGATACGAAGTGCGCTACTGCAAGGCTTACAAAGTAATGCATTCGTGATTGCCAAAACAACTTCGATGTTTTCGCGTGTTGGCGAATTCATCATTTCGACCCCACACAGCGTCAAGGCACGGTCGGTGACTGAAGAAGAAATAAGTATTTAGTAGGAAGGACGAAGGTGAGTACAGCTGTTCACGTACTCTTCCGCCATGCTTTCTCTCGTCTCCTTCCTGCTGTCAAAACCATCTCCCGTGACGCTACTGCACCCTTCTCGGCGTCCGCTCCTTCCACTCCCAGCAAGGCGGAATGTGGGGAAGCCCTAGCGCCGAGCGAGGTGAGGATAGCAACCGCGACCTGCTCGCATAAATCAGCATGGAGTTCATGAGGGAGCTAAGAGCGATGGATCTTACTTGAGAAGGTAGGTCGAGATTGGCCAGGTTCGTCTTGTAATAATCGAGACGTCCCTCAAACAGTCGAAAAGCGGGAAGGTGAAAGCAGCAAGAGTGCATGGAAGCTGTAAACGGGAATTATGAGCAACTACTTTGAATTGGGTGTATTCAGTCAGATTTACCATCGAGAAGGCTGAGCGTGAGCGAGTACGCCATTGCAGGCTGAGCGAGCTTCCAATCGACGGAACTAGGGCCGATGTCTGAACTTCTCAGAAAAGCATCCCAAGAGGAAGCAATGTCTGCCATTGGTTGATTTGCCGGTGACGAAGGGACGAGAGGCATCTCGGAGGATGAAGGGGCGAGAGAGAATTCTTGAAAGCGAGGTTTGCGTTGAGTGGGTTGTGGATATGGGCTGAAGCCTGGGCGAGGTGAATGCTCTGGTGGAGTAAAAGGACTGTGTAGAGAGTCTTCGAAATCTGCCAGAGAAAGAGACGTCAAACCTGACTTTGATAGGCTGGTGATTCGGGGAAACGCACGTAAATGCGATGCTGCCGAGTGAGCGCTACCATTGGATCCAGGGAGAGGTATGCGCCTCATAACGCTGCGATTTCATTGAACCTGATCAGTATTCAAGGCAATTTCCCTGCCAGAGCTTGACTGACACTGCTACATCGTCGCCATATTCACAATTCTCGCCTCTTTTCTTGCATCTAACCTGACCTGTATCAGCACACATTCGGTCGAACATTGTCAGGGGAAGAGACCAACCGTGTACAGTGAGGTAGGTAGCGGTCACACTTGACCTTGCTACAAACCAAGGTTCAGAAAGTCAGTTCAGCCGCCTTGCTCGCGGAGCTTTTGAGAGGCGCACCGGTTCCGACAGACCGAGCACGACTGCCAGAACGCAACGAAGTAAGTCCTAGATCCCCACCTAGAGACTGCGCATATCAGGAACCCACCTTGTCCGCTACCTCGACCAGCTCTCCTCCTCGTTCGGCCCGGCCTCCGCCGCCTCCTAGCCCAAGGGACGCAGCCCGACTCGACTGTTGCTGCTCGCCTTCACTCGCGCCGACCAGTGTCAAAGGGTTGATATTCAGGTCTGTGTCAACCTGATAGGTGTTCAAGGTTTGGACGGGGAGGTCGCCGTAGCCGCCACCACCGCCCTTGAAGTTCATGCTCTTTGAGCCAGCCTCGCCCCACGGCCCAGAGCTGAATGTGCATGACTCGTAAGCGTGCTGTCGAGGTGTTCAAGGCTAAATGACTACCCACGAGAAGGTGTGTGTTGTTTGCAATGGGAGTTTGCGTGTGGCGAGGGGTTGTGTTTTGCGGTGAGGCGGCAGTCCAAATAGAGAGTCGGGTTTGAGTGAGAGCAGCTCGGCCGTGGGGGGCTGGGAAGGTGGTGCTAGGTTGATATGACTACGTATGCGATAATGTATTCTCCGTCGTGGGATATGGCGAGGTGGTGGTGAGATGACGGTGTCGAAGTTGAGGGAGAAGAGAATCGCGCTGCTCCTGCATCAGCCTGAGGCGCGACCAGGAGCTCCGGTTTGGGCGAGCCGGCGGGTTTGAAAATCGACACCTCCTTCCATCCCAGTTTCCGTCCTGGAAAGGCAGCTTTGTAAACGGCTTCTTTAGCTGCCCATCTGCACCCAATTCGAGTCGGGTCAGCTCCGCCCTACCTACCTCTTCCTGACACAGCACGCCGCATAAGGAACAGCACCGACCTTACACCTAGAAAACGAATTTCTTGCTCTGCGTTCCATCTGGGGCAGGCGGTATGCCTCTCTTGCCACTCTGCTTGCTCTCGAGAGCTCAGGATACGGTGGGCGAGTCGCTCAGGGCCTCGCCTCTGTAAAAGAGCTCGCAGGCGGGGGAGATGGAGTAGGTCGACGCCGATTCCTACGATTGTCATGTTTCTGGGTAGAGTTGAGCTTGTATGGTGTTGAGTAAGAGACACAATGGTTCAAAGGGAGCAGAGGGCGGAGATGGCGCGCCATATATCCTGACCTTCGCGCTGCGACTCGAGGCTTCGGCGCGATACATGGCACCGCGAAGAAAACGCGCTCTGACGCCACTGCCAAAATAACGGACGTCATGAATGCTTACGATTGCACTCTTGGATGATGAAAAGCCCTGTCTCAGGCCGTCGCGCATTGAACTTTGGATAACACCAGAACAATTGGACACCAGTGCAATATCAGCTGAACTAGTATACCCTCGCTCAGAGTCGCCACCGTGCTCCAATAGTTACAATTCATTCAGTTTCGAGTCAATGAGCAAACGTAGGTGAACCTCGGGGAGTATTCGAGAATCAAAAATTGTAGCATGGCAACGCAGCGCTCCGAATGGCATAAGAGCCTCGTTACATTGTCTCCAGCTGACCGGCGACGGATGAGCTACGGCATAGACACGAAAATGATGGAATGCTTACCGTCCGTCACGGTCCAAAGCTTAACGGTCTGTGGGAAAAATACCGTCAAAAAGTGTACTCAAACTTGCGAAGGCCGGGGGACTTACAGAAGTCGAGTGTCTCATCTGTTCGCTTGACAGTCTGCTTCCACGCCTCCTCAAAGTCTGCTGGTAAGATCACGTATCTGAAAGTGAAGGTCAATACATTGCTTTGGGGGCGCGAGGAAAGAATAACGGACCGGTTCTTTCGAACAGCTTGAAGACCGGCCGCTTGACAAATCGACGAGATCTCAGCACACGACAGCTTATCAGGCCGTTGAACGTCTGCGGAAACAGATATGACAGTCAGTGACATCGCTCATTGTGAATGCTACTGTATTGATCCGGTGCTTACAATCCTCCAGGTCCACCTCTGCTCCCATGCTCATTTTACTCGTCACTGTCTGGAAAATGAGACGCTTCTCACGCCTCGATGGCAAGGGGAATTCGATCTTCCTGTCCAACCGTCCGGGACGAAGCAACGCGGGGTCCTGCACAATGGGCGTCAATTTTCAATCCGAAGTTCGGAAAAAAAGGTCTCCCAATGTCACTCACAAGGGTATCGGCCCTGTTAGTTGCCATGATAACTTTCACATTGCTTCCCTGATCGAAACCATCCATCTGGTTGAGCAACTCGAGAAGGATACGCTGCACTTCGCGATCGGCTCCAGTCTGAGCGTCGAATCGCTTGGTGGCGATAGCGTCAATCTCGTCGATGAAGATGATGGCAGGAGCGTTCTCGCGAGCTAGACGAAAGACGTCGCGAACCATTCGAGGGCCCTCTCCGAGATACTTTTGCACGAATTCGGAACCGACAACACGGATGAAGGCGGCGGTGGTGTGGTGCGCGACGGCCTTGACGAGCATCGTCTTTCCAGTACCTAGAAGTTGATCTGGGTCAGTCACATCTGCAAATTTCTCATCCTTCGAAGTTATATTCGCGAACCTGGAGGGCCGTAGAGGAGCACACCCCGCGGTGGCTCGATACCGATTTGGCGGTAAAGGTCAAATTGAGTAAGTGGAAGCTCAACCGCCTCTCGAATCTCTTGCTTTTGAATGTCCATTCCTCCGATGTCCGCGTATGACCTTCAGCCCGGCGGGAAAGTCAGCTTCGGATTCCTCCTCCTCAAGGTCGCTTGCCACAACTCACACATCTGGCTTCTCGTCCGCTCCTAGCATAGTGATACTGCTGTCTGCTTCTGGCGGTAGGACATCTACAAGCGAGTTTGAATGACGGTGGAGGGCGACAGAAGAGCTTGGCTTGAGGAGCTCGCGGTCGATAGTGGAGAGGATGCGAACGACGTAGTTGCTTCCGGTGGTGCTTCCAACGATTCCAGTGTGCTGATCGATTGGTTCGAGGAACTGGCCAATAACGAGGGGGACTGATTGGATCCGTTTGACTTCCTCCTGAGCGCGAATGAGCTCGCGCTTGAGGTTCTTCATCTCGTCTTTGATGTACTCCTCCTGGAAAGCGACACGTCGTTGGCATGGTTTGGTGTGGTGGAGCAAGCCTCGACACATACCTGGAGCGCCAGGAATTCGGTGTGCTGTTCGAGCTTCTTGAGCTTGAGGTAGAGGTCTTGTTGCGGCAGCGCGGAGAGCAATGTCGCCTTCTCCTCAACAACGGATGTGAAGGTCGGGTCCTATAAGGATAATGAGTCAGTTCTTGTCGACGCGACGCCTTGTAGAATGCCTTCGGTTCGCGTCGCTGCTCGCTGGGGATGCGTGAGACGCAAGCGGTCGAGAGAGTTGGCTCACCTCGCGCAACTCTACGTTGATGCCAATCTCCTCCATGTTTGCGAGATCTGTCCGATGAAGGGTGAAGAAATTCCTGGTCTTGGTGTGGGGGTGCCGAAAGCGATGGGTTGAGGGCGTCGAGACAGCGCTGACGACGCTCGCGCGCGATCAAGTGCTGGAAAGGGGCTTTTCCATTTCTTTTCTATCCCGGAAGCTTGCGTGACAGAAACTCAGACGAGCTTTCGGAAGATTATGTTGGCTTTTGTCGGGTAGACTAATGTGGCAAACAAACTACACCCAAAGAGAGCGGGGAAGGTAATCAGGTAGCCACCTCAAGCTGCCGTGCACTTGCGAAGTAGACTTGCCGGGCTGCTCCATCGAATTCGGACTCGGGGCACAATTTCTAGCTAAAATGTTACACGTGAAGGATACCGCATTCCTTGCGCGTTTCTTACGCATTTCGACGGAGCTTTGGTGAATCGTATAAAGGCAGCTTTGAGCGTCGACGCGTGCTGCATACGGAGAGATACCTCCCCTCGCATTCGTACGCAACACCTAGGTAAAGCCGTGTCAAGCGGTACTCGACTTCGAGTGGAGATTGGGAACTCAGCCCGATCGCTGCAGAAGAACAACTTGCTGCACGGGGTGGCTAGTGATGAAACAGTTTAATGCAGAGTTCTTTTGTCAAGACACGGTGCTTCGCCCTCCTCGCATCTTGTGTTCTTGCAGAATCGCTCAGCCTCCCGTAGCGACTGAATGGGCCGGCTGTTTTGTGAGAACGAGGAGAGTGGATTCGATGGTGTAGACCGGTGTTGGCAGGGGGTGGGGTATGAATGCAATGGGTACGGTCGCGGCACGAGCATAGTGCCAAGGCTACTGCAAAAGTAGTTGGGGAATGGAGGGCGATAGGTGATGTAGATGTACGGCTTAAAAGAACAAGGG